>JAMKCH010013533.1:0-39329 GCA_023653785.1 Ophioderma brevispina | reverse complement strand
CAGCAAGTTTTACAAGACAGAGATCGACTGATAAAGCGTACACAACTCAAAAGGACTGCATATAAGGTGCTAGGTAAACCCGTGTCAGAGGACAAGACAGAAGACACTGAAAAAGATGAGGTAAGGAACTTGTCATTATTACTATATTTTGATTACCATCAAATAGACGGGAATTATTCAGTTGTTATCGTTCTGCGCATAAAAGTAAACCAAATGTACTTGAGCGTTTGTACAGAATCGCGCATACCATGCATAATATACACACTGCATCTCTTGCATTGTTTTATGCCTACATTATTCCATATTAGTATGCATTGTTGTGATGCCCGTCTATTTGGTGGTAATCAAAGTATAGCTCCAAGCAGGGGCGGATCCAGGATTTGAAAAACGTCAAAATTACCGGGGGACTGAAAGGCTGAAACTTGTCCAAAATGGGCTGATTTTGCAAGATTTTGCAGAATTACCGGGAGGTGTGAGCCCCTCCGCCCCTCCCTAGATCGATCCGCGCCTGCCAAGGGTGTCAACACCTTGATTTTCCATGGCAGGAATTGCCTGTAACTCTTGCTGTTTTTACTGATTTTACAGAAAGTAGCATCTAAATTATTTTCAAATTTGTGGAAGTGATTTCAGTAAGGGTCCATTGCATTTTGTCTGAATACTTGTGTCCTTTTAAGGATTGATTTATGCTGAATTCTATGGTCAATTTGTTTGTTTGGATGACTTGGACAGAAATACGCACACCTCAGGTAAGCTCAACAAGTTACGCAGAGGTTCAGTGCATACTTTGACTAATTACGCATTGCGACACAAGGTTCGATTTTCCTCCTGGCTTACGCAGTCCACATGCATGCTTATGTTCATTCCTGTCCAACAGGTTATTAATCAGATCATCACTGCTAAGAGTTTTATCAGATATTTTTGTAATTCTTGCTTTATGTTTCAGGAAGCAAAACTCAAGTCACAATGCCCATCTTAAAGATTACGACTCAGAGATATTTGATGATGACGACTTTTACCACCAGGTTTGTATTCCATGTTGAATCAATTCAAAATCTGTTTTAAAATATATAATTTAACATTGGTGGATCTTTCAGCTACTTATGCTATGATACACCTTAAAGGGGTTTTCATGATCCACAACCTCGTCCCCTCGACTTGCCTTAAAAAAGGTGAGATTTTTATATCATCTGAACCGTTAGCCTTAGTAGTCCATGTGTACCTAATTGATGTGCAAATTCGGTTGTATCTGTTACAGCTATTGAGAGAGTTGATAGAGAAGAAATCTTCTGATACATCTGATCCAGTTCAACTGACAAGGTAGGACTTCGAAATATTACCTTTTGGCCATTTGTCCAATCACTTAAAGGTGCAACAAGAGATTTCACATATCAGGTGTACCTAAAAATCGAAAGCACTGATTTTTGCCCTGATGTAAAGCTTTCCATCAAAAATATCCCCATCTGAAAGGATTAAGCTGAGAAATGTTTCTTTGGTACAAAAATAGGAGCAAATACGAAATTCAGCCTATGTTTTATATTGAAATATAAGCAAATCAAAATCACCTTTTTTCCTCTCTTTTAAGACATTTCTGTAGCCAAATACAAGGGTAAGAAATCTATTGAGTATCTAATCTATATGAAATTACTATTATGACACAATATTTGGGTGTCTCAAAATCTCTTGTTGCACCTTTAATGTTGTTGTCAGGTCAGGTTTTCTTGAAGGCCTGCTGCTGGTATCCTGGTAACCAGTACCTGTCCCAGGGCCAGGTTGTCGGTGGCCAAACCATCACCCCCATTGGGTTTCTAACAAAGTCCGATGAGGAGGGTAGCAAGTTACCCTGGTAGAACTAAAAAGAAGATCTACCTACAAGGAGAGCTAATGGCGGCCATTTAGCACATTGATGTCAGGAAGGGCATCCGGTGAATTATCTTTTGCTCCAATAAATCTTCATACAGCAGTATTGCTGTGAATGTGAGGTGAATCTGGCCAACCCCATTAGCAGGGACAAACCCAGATTTAAAACTTTGGTTTTACTACTACTACTACTACTACTACCTCTAACCTGGAAAATCTGGCTCATAACTAGGAATTTTCCCCCTCTGATAAGTGACCCCTGTTATGCCCCTGATCTTCATGGATTAAACATGTAAATCTTAAATTTTGATGAAAAATCCTGAAATATTTATGTTATCAAGCAATATTTTCTTATTCCAAAACCATGGAGCTGAAGAATCAACTCCACTGTAAAGGGTTATTTTTGGATGGACTGCGTAGCAAAATTCCGGCTGATGAAATGGCAATGTGTGGATGTATGTGTGTGTCTGGACACAAACAAGGTCAACATTTTGCCATAACTTTTTTTCCAGATGAGCTAGAGTAGCCAAAATTAGATATATTGTAGGAGGGCACAAGCCCCTACTAACCATGTAATCCATTCCCCCAGGGTCCTCCCCTGGGTCTGACAGGGGGTGGGGAAATGTCAAAAAAGGTCAACATTTCCCCAAAAAGGTCAACCTATTGCCATAACTTTTTTCTAGATGAGCTAGAGTAGCCAAAATTAGATATATTGTAGGAGGGCACAAGCCCCTACTAACCATGTAATCCATTCCCCCAGGGTCCTCCCCTGGGTCTGACAGGGGGTGGGGAAATGTCAAAAAAAGTCAACATTTCCCCAAAAAGGTCAACATTTTGCCATATCTTTTTTCTAGATGAGCTAGAGTAGCCAAACTTAGGTATATTGTAGGAGGGCACAAGCCCCTACTAACCATGTAATTCATTCCCCCAGGGTCCTCCCCTGGGTCTGACGGGGGAGGGGGATGTCAAAAAAGGTCACCATTTCCCCAAAAAGTCAACATTTTTCCCAATTTTTTTTTCTAGATGAGTTAGAGTAGCCATTGGCGGTTTACAGATTTTTATTGTAATATATGAATAACAGACAAGGATGAGGTCATGAACAAGTCATGTTAACACCCATGACCAGCCCACATCAAAGCACCCTAATTGGTGTGTAGTTTGCAGTCGGTATTTCTGTAATCTATTTGGTTCATTTGGCTACGCTTGGCATTGATCGTCCGCATTGATCATGAACTAGTTTTGCAACATTGTAATGGTTCTGATTTTGAGGCATAGAATCTACGAAAAAAATGTGGGCTTAAAGTTAAACCAACTGCCTGCTTATATCAAAGTTAGGCGCCCCCTGGAGTGATGACTCACATTACAGAAAGGACATGTAGCATGTTTGTTTATAAGACTTGGAAATTTTTTTTACTAAACGTTTGTAATTACAATTGATATTTGTATGATTTTCCCTCATCAACTTGAACTGATGATTTTAGCTAAATTTGTTCATCATATTTAGAGTCCCGGATCATTTGATTTTTGGATTATACACTTTAACATAGCCACGCATATTTTTTAAGTTATGAACCAATCACTTTTGACTGCAGGATGTACTGGTCCCATAAGAGAATTTCTGCTAAAGGTGCACGAGAGATTTTGAGGTACCCAATATTGTGTCAATAATAGTAATTTCTCATTAGATTATACACTCAAATATTTTTCCTCTTACCTTGTATTTTGCTACAGAAATGTCTTTAAAGAGAGAAAAAGTGTATTTTGATTTGCTTATATTTCAATATAAAACATAGGTCTGAATTTCGTATTTGCTCATATACGAATTAGAAATTTCACAATTTTTCTACCAAGGAACCATTTCCCTCAGCTTACTCTCTTTCAGATGGGGATATTTTGATAGAAAGCTTAACATCAGGGCAAAAATCAGTACTTCTATTTTTAAGGGGCAAAACCCCCCTGGGTATTGAATCTCTCGTTGCACCTTTAAGTTTCTTTCCTTAAAATTTTTAAATTTGCATTTTGCACTTTAAAGAATTTGTGACCTTGCTTTAGCCAAAAGAAAAAAAAAAAAAAAAAAAAAAAAAAAAATCAATTTTGTCCCTGTAGGTAGTCCAAAAACCTAAATGCAAAATGTGCTTTTTTTATTTTTTTTCATTTTTTTTAAGGATTTCCCCCCCATAAATGGCTCACTTTGCCAAAGACAAGTCAAATCAGTTGCAATCCATATTTGACTGTCAAAATATTCAGTTTAAAAACACACATTGATTTGGTCTCCTTACATTGTAAAATCGAAACTTTTCTATCTCTGGGAGGCTTTTTGTCTAAAAAATGCAAATTATTCTTGGTAATTACTTAATTAAAAATAAAAATGAAATGTGTAAAATAGCTCGAACATCAAAATTTCATCAGCCTACTGGAAACCAACTTTTTTTGCCTTAAAGGGATTAGCAGCGATGAGGCGAGAGAATCGAAAAAATGTGGAAATGCTTTTTTTTAACTAAACTCATATAATTGGTCAAATTGCATAAGACCTGTTTAATGTGAAACAAACCACCAAATAGTGAAAACAGTGAAGTATTTGGGGAAATTTTTTAGACCGTCTCCCGCATAATAGACATACAGCGACTGTGTGCCTCAAAATCGGCACTAAACAGCTGGTTGTGGTTACAACCATGCCCAAAGGGAGTTGGAAATACTCTAAGTCACTGGATAACGACCAAACACTACTTTATTTACAAGAGGATACACTTTCCTGTCTCAACGTGAAACTGTCAATGATGAAGAACCAGAGCTAACATAAGCCCGTCACCCAACAGATGGCACTAACACCAAACTGGCGAACCATTTTCTTCCCTTTAGAAAAGGTGGGAGAAAAGCATATCATAATATAGATCTTATGCTCATACTACAAAAAACACTAGAAGTCTTGCTCAAAGTCACAAAAGGATAGAGTCCACTGGCCTCAAGTCACAAAATGATCAAAGTACGCTAGTCCATTTTTTCAAAGGACCAAGGTTATCAAAACTTAAGGCCTTCCACAGGGTTAGACTACCCTCCAGCTTTTCGATTATTCTGCCCCTTAATTAATAAAATCAAGCTGCTGTGGAACACAACTACTACAAAGCAAATCTTCAAGTGTTTAGGAAGTTTACTCTGACTTCCGAAGTTTTGGCACGCTATGGGGTGCTGTCGCTAGTTTCCACTATCATAGGGCTGCAGATAGGTCCATATTACTAGCTCCTAACTGTTGAACTGACTCCCCTGCTTGCTTTCTGGTTCTTGGGTTGTACTAGTAACTGGGCGATCTTCTGTATAACGGCTGTAAAGATAGTTTCAGATGGAATAACCGGTGGAGTCGGGGGCTTTGGCATGGACTCAACAGAGATTGTCCTCACTGTCTGTGTCCCTTAATTCTGGGGATGATCCAAACGGATGAGTTGGGCTGTGCTCAAAGTGACTTGGGACCTTTAAGCATCTGACTTTTTGATACATACAAGTAGTTCTCAACGAGTCCACCAACTTGCGAACATTCACCACATCTTCCTCGACGGAAGTGACCAAATATCGTTCCTTGCCCGTGATTTTGTCGCGGTCTGAATACAGGTACACTAGTCACCGACTTCACTTGAGTGTGGTGGGCAACTGATTCCTAAGGGTGGCCTTTGACTTTTTTCACTATGGGGGGGGTTTGCTGATCGCATCTGATGTTGGGACTGGAGCTCTGGTGGTCAGAGAAAGGTATTTGTTGGTTTGTGAACTGATCCCGTTGAGACCACTCTCACTGACGAGAGACCCGCGTGACCTAATACCGATTTAGACATTCTTTGGCGAGTGATGAGCGTGAGAGGGGATCAGGGCCGCCCAGTGCGTCCTGGCATAACAGTTCATCCTCTATTCGCGAACTGCCTTCTCTGCTATGGTATTCTTGTTACATTCTTGACGCGTCCACCCTCAATGCTAATGCGATTTGCCCTGAAGGAAGCCAGCAGCGACAGGCTTGAAAACCAGGTGCGGATCAGTACGAATGACAGCCGGTGGCCCATCCAGTTGAGGCATTTCTAGGGCAGAGCGTATCAAGCATCACGAAGCGTTTGCATGCCTGTTCGTTATCCACAGTCCGACGTGGTGAATGAACGTGTATTCCCGCAGATAAGGATCACTGGCAGGTTACGCTTAATGAATCTGCTGAAAATGAAACGCAGCCACCCCCCCCCCCCCAAATATCCACCCCCCCCCCCACCCCCCCCCCAAAAAGACCCCCCCGCCCCCCACCCCCCCCCCCCCCCCCCCCCCCCCCATCCCCCCGCCCCCGCCCCCCCCCCCCCCCCACAGACCCGCCCCCCCCCCCACCCCACAGCCTTCAGGAGGATCTCCTGTGGACTGCTTGATCAGAGTGTGTGGAGTGTTGCGAAGGATGCACAGTGATGACATCTGGGTCACCTGCTCATAGACTAGTCCATGTCCAAGGCGTAGAAAAATCGGGTGGTCATAGAACTTAGCTGGTGACGATGGGATGGTCTAACTAATGTGTCAGGGCGTAAGGAGCCATTCAGACTGGCGAGGAACATAATCCTCGCGTGTTTGGGGAAAGTGCTGGTCACGGCGGACGACAAACAGACCATCCTTGGCAATGGAGCAACCTTTAGGTTCGTTTCACATCTTTGACATTAGTGGTCTTCTTTGATGGCCGTGCCCTGGACCAAGTGACATGGTTCGACGAAGTCAGAACATTCGACTGAATGTATGACCAAGCAGCTCTGCTGGTGAAACGGGAGCTTAGCATTGACGAGATACGTCTTGAGTCAGAAATGCCTAGGACGGTATACTCCTCTTTCATGTTTAACAAAGTCTGCAAATCGGCGGTTTGGGTCTGAGCACTCAGGAGTCATTGTGGCTGGCGAATCAGATGGAATGTGTTGGCTGATCCAGAGACATGACGAACTGGTCACTTGATAACGGTAAATGTGGGACACCCGGACTGGCGGAAAATCTCCACGGCAAAGCTTCTCAAAGGCCTGCACACATGGCTTACTAGCAGTAAGTATACAAGCATGGTGTTTTGGATTGAATAATGAAGGACTGAAGTGCTTGGTAGATGTAGAAATAGACAAGGCTTCAACTTCACATGGTAGCCAGGGGGGTTGGCGTCCACGCAACTTGGCACTGAAGAATCCAGCCCTGTGTGGTCTGCCATTGCGGTTATATACAAGTTGAACAGATCCTCGTGCTTTCTTGACCGAGCCATCAGTAACAATCCAAAGTTGGTCATCTGGGTGTGGAAGTGGGATAGTACGTGTGTTTAGGGCAGCTTGAGCAGTCTTGAAGGCAGCAGAGAGGTCCATCAGACCATGTGATTTTTGTCTTGTGTCTGGCGGCCTGCTACCACATCATCCAATGGGGCCAAAGTCTAGCACATCAGGATTACGCGAGCCAAGACTTGAATGCACAATGAACATCTCATTCCACCGCCTTTTCTGGGGGTGCCCACTGGTAAGCGTAGCCACACGGTGTGAACTGGCCTGAAGAGTTCCATTGGCCATATCCCGCCTAAGATGACAGTACTCTTGGGACAAATAACCGTCTTGGATGCAGAAAGACGCATATGACTTTGTACAGAGAATGCAGGAACTAATCTCCAATTATGCTGTCACTCATCAATGGTGTCACCACCGCAGTACAAGTCATCAGCAAGCTTTGCAACCACAACCTTCTCCAGGAGATCACGAGAACACGCACATTAGCTCTTTTTTTTTTTTTTTTTCATTTGCCGTTTCCGAACCAGGCCTACACGGCCGGATTCTTACGCACACGTGGGAGCCTATACGCAGCTACACCATGTCTACCGCTACAGCTACTGCACAGTACACACTGGCTAATTGCGATGCGGTAGCTGCAAGCTAGGGGCTTCCAAGTACCCAGTTTATTAGGTTAAACAGAATGTGGCTACTCTGGCTGTACATACCAATGGCTACCCCTGTAGTTGCCCCTAGTGAGAGAAGGTGGATGTTGAGTAGACATTACCGGAGTAGACACGCATCTGCCAAGGTAGCTACCCGCGGTTACCACGCGGCCATTTTGAAGTGGATGAAAATTTCAAATGAAATGAGGCTCTAGACACTCGGGCCTTTCGTTAGCATTTTTTTGAACGTTTTAGGAAACTCATTACGAAATTCAATCGGCATCATCCAACCCCCATATTTCCCGAACATGTAATAAAAATGCAATATAGGCCAAATATCAAAAAACAAAATTTGCCATAAAATACTGCGGCGCGCTGAGAGCTGGTGTAACCACGAAGCTACTCCACGACTGGGCAGACGCCGCTGTGTGTACACTAGCCGTCTATGCAGGCAAAACTACACTGGAATCCTGGCCGGCGAGTGTACGTCTAGTGGGTAGGTAATTCATATCTACTCGGTGGTCGCTTTGTGTCCTCACATGAGAAATTGGCCTGTACCCATTGCGGATCTTGTGTATACAAGGACGCCACGAAATGGAGTAGCAACACCACAATATTTCATAGACTGGCAAGAGGAATCTTGTAGAAGGCACTGGTGAGGTCAGTTGGCTATAAGTTACTTCCCACTAGCAATCCTTCTAAGGTAGACTCCACATCAGGCTAAGTGAAGGCTGGGTTTGCTTGTACCTGCCTACATCAGGGAATGCAGTAACTAAACGAAAACGCCACGCGTTCGTGACCAGAAGGTTGGTTGGGTACTCCATAGCAATACCGACTCTTTCTGGCCCGGGCAAAGACCCCAAGATTTTCAAGCTCACAACTTGTGTTGCAGTTCCCTGGTTTTTTATCATGGGGCACACTGTGGAAGTTGGCCTTTCGTTGGTGGTGGCTGGACTGGTCCCATATTAACCACAAGCTTGAAAAGGGACCGGCAGCGCCATTATATCCAGGGAATGTAGGGTTCAAAACTTCATCAATCTTCATGGAGAGCACGAATTGGATTTTTACGTCCGGGCTCAGCGTGTGATCTGGATCCAGAGAGACACTATCAGAGTGTACTTTTGGGAGGAGTGGCTTGGTGTGGCAGTGCTGTGATTCTGCATGGGAGTCATTGTCTTTAGTGCAGGTTGAGGTAAGTATACTGCACGGATTTGCTCAAACTGCTCGTGTCGCCTAAGTACAGTGGCTCGCTGCGGTTATTGGGGATGCGGACTTTGCCAGCAACACTCTGAATGAGACTTGAACAGGGCCATGCTGGTCGGATCGGAGGGTCTGGCAACACTAGCCATCAACACGTGGTTCTAAAGAAAAAGTGGAGTCGCACTCTGCTACATTTCAGAAAATCCTTCAATGTATTCGCCATGCCATAAGTAGTGCTGTGGATGTGCACCCGTCAGACATGTGCTCGACGTACGGTGTGGTGCTTTACAGACCCTTCTGTTGATCCATAGTGTAGAAGGTGCCATCACTCAACTTGATCTGCGTTTTGCAGGACGAACTGCGACAGTCATGCAGCTTCATACATGGGATTCCTCCAATTACTGAACTCAAGGCTTTCTACCACAGACCAACGAAATGAATTTGTGGCCGTCGCGAGTGAAGGTGACCGATGTTTCTCCAACCACATCAAGAGGGGATTGACCATCGGCCTGGTGGTGTAACTGGGTGCGCTTGCGAATTTGCCGCCTAGGGATCGAACTGTAGATTTGGCGTATGAGATTTCCTGTGGCTCCACTATCAGTCGTGAGACGCACTGCAATGGATGGTTCACGGTGTCTCATAAGGAGACATACCAGCCTGAACACGTAGGGCAGTTGATGGCTCTGACACCTGAGAATCATCCATGTTCCGTCGATGAAGGCACCAGTCATATTATGTTGAGTCGTCCATCTGATTCATCAAGGATGTTGGACACTTGACAAGCTCTCGCGATATACTTGCGGTCTGCTCTGGAAGGTGGGGGCATTCGCTAAGGCAGTGGTTGAAATCAGCACGTCCCCCGCTTGCACAAGGGACAACGACTTTGTAGGTCTGTTAGGCTTGACTCTCGCTTGTGTGAGCTTTTGCGGCCACTTTCCCTTTGCGGGGAATTGTGGCGTGGTGTGATGGTGCGCAAGCTCGACATCTTTCAGAGGTTGTGAAGCTCCTGTAGTAGTGAGTCGAGGGCCTGGGTTTTCTGGTTTGATGGAACAAGCGTGCGTGACGAAGTTCAGTACTGTAGCGTTGGCTTGAACGAGCGTGGAAGGTCCGCTATGGATCAGACGAAGCCATGTCGGACGACAAAGTTTCTCGCGTGAGGGAGTAAGCTCTTCGTCTTCGGTAAGGGCTGACCATGATGAGTGATTCTACCACCCGGCAGAGGAGATGATCGTCAACAATGCCATGATGCCGCTATAAAGATCCTCAGTGCGTTCATCAGCATTTAGCCTATGCTGCAAAATCAAGGACATGACCTCCGGTGGACTGGTAATCCAGAATGCGCCGAATTGATTGCCAAATGTCCTTGAGGCAAGTGCTGTTTTTCACAATGGTATTGCGGGATATAACTGGCAATAGTTTGGCGATTTTGGCCTGCATTAACCAAGCAATAGCACTTTCTGTTGGGCCTAAGCGCTTGCCCCGGGGACCTGATCACCATCATTGTGAATCCACGCATGGGGATGTTTGTCTGTTTTCTCCCACTTGGCAAGCGTCAACAGAAGAAGCAAATTAGGATCAAGGGACAAAGTTTACTGATGTTATGCCTTTCCAGCTTTTTCAATGAGTTCACGTCTCATTTTTGCTAAGAGACCACTGTTTTGGGGCAACGGTGTGTGTTGCCATCGTCTATGTGAGATACATTTTCCACTCTTGCAAGAATGCTATAAGTCAGTGTATAACCAATCCTACAGTAGCAGCGGCTGGTTCGATCACCTTTCTGTGAAATCCCAAAACAAAGAGTTACAGTTGGCTTTTAAATCACTGGTATTCCCATAGATTTCTGCTTTACTCAGCTGAGATGCGTGGGACTGAATCCCGACGCTGCACAACGCCACAAAGGGAGTTGGAAGTACTCTAATTCACTGGCTAACGACCAAACACAACTTTATTACAGAGGATAACACATTACTGTACAACGGTGAACTGGCATGATGAAAGAACTCAGAAGCTAAACATAGCCCATCACCAACGGGATGTCAATAACACAAACGGCGCAGTACAGAATAAACAAAGATAAATAATGTTGTGTTTTTGCGGTCAATTTTATTGATCATGGTGCACAATATCAGGCTTAAAATCTATGTTTCACCGGGAAAGTGCTTTTTGTCTCAAGACGGAATTTTGGCATATGCCGTATAGAAATTCCCGAAGCGATAAAAGGTACTGCCTTTTCTTAATACACATATTTCAAGCCAACCACTTGCAGGTTATGTCCGCACTATCCATGCCAGTACCAACAAATAAAATATGAATTTTTGATGATTTTTTCGATATTTTCAGATTAGCAAATTCGCTGCTATCCTTTTACTGATCATTTTATTCACACGGTTTCTTTACCTTCCAGACAATGGCTTGAGGTACCGAAGCCTCCAGTTAGAGGTGAAAACACGGTAGATACCAAAGCAACAACGGGAAGAAACTCAGTAGAATATGGAAACTATTATGTGATATTTGTATAGTGGTCCTCATCCACGCCGATTCACGTGCCGTTGTTTAGAGTGGAGCTTCAAAACCATGCCTCTTCTGCTAATCTGGTTTCAATTGTATATTAAGGTCCATGACATGCTTTAAACATACTTTAATACCACCAAAAATGTTCATTCATAGTATTGATTGTATCAATGAAATCTGCATGAAGGCATAATTGAGAAACTGTATATTTGATAAAAATTTGGGCAGAATATCCTGTGTTTTTTGGACAGGCTTTCAAAGGAAATCCAAAAGAATGTGATTATCGCGCTGGCAGCGAGTGACCTGCGTGTGACGTCCGAGTAACAAATACGCGTCATGGTCGTCCTCGGTGGAACGGATGTTGCGCGTGGCCTCATTTTCTTTCATACGTACACAGTTGACTTATGCTCGTACGTTTGTACATATGGCATTTTTTCTTGATTTGGTGCCTTAAAATTACGATGATAATGCGCTGTGTTGTCGGACGGCTCACCACTTCTACCGTACCGACAAGGAGAATCGGACAGAAATAGCTTTTTCAGTTCCCAGACAGAAACCGACAAGGCGAGATACCTGAGTGGGTTTTTGTTCGTCGCTTAACAAGACCAGATGTGAGCTTTTGTTTACAACTTGTTACTCTGACGTCATTAACGGGTCAAATCCAACTCCAGCCTCTTGATACCGTTCGGCAACAGGAGAAGCCCTGTCATTTGGGTATATTTATCCTTTAATTTAACACTTTCCTGATTTCACTTTTAAAAATTGTGTGCTATATGATCAGATAACTGTTTATGTCGCAATGATAAGAATTAAAAATGTGTCTATCAGCCGTGTCCATGGACCCTTTAAGGGTTTTAAGGAGTACATTCCTGAAATTAGAATTTTACGCGTGCCATATTTCACAAATTGGTCTGATCAATATAGAATGCATACTATACTTTGTTCAGTCAACCACAAGTTGACCATGACATCACTAGGTTTTTACTGCCCTGACACAACACACTTACCTCAGAATTATAGCAGTATACGCCATGGGAATAAAGGGTGCACATTTGGAACACCACGAGAATAAAAGACATGTCAATACTTCATGTCGACTCAAGAGTGAACAGATAATGCCTATGCAGAGAAATGTTTTCCATTTCTGGAATTTCTGGCCATAAGCAATCCCAAGCTAAATGTCATTGAAGCTACATCTTTTTGTAGTTTTATACTGACTACAGTGTAGGAAACCACAACACCCCTCTCCCCCAAGGGCAGATTTTAAAGCTTTTGATTTTAGGGCTACACTCTTGCCAAAATTTCTGGACATTTAGTATGTGGGCCAAAACGGTGCACCATCATGTTGCACATAACTCAGTACATGCAACAATCAATGCACGTAGGTTTTGTCACAATAATTAATGATCCAGAGTCATTGTATTTCGGTATTTGACATTCGACCCCTTATGCATGTAGATGTTCACCAAAAACTAGTGAGTTTTATGGCTCCCCTTTGTACTTGTGATCTAACAGTAGATGCAAGTAAGTGGGTTCACTTCTCTCAAATTTACAACTCATCGTGTCACATACAAGTGTCTTGAAATATGAAAGCATTATTGTCACAGCAATCTCTTTGCCTCTCTAATTCCAGGCTCAGTTTACATTTTGACCCACCCTCATACCTTCAAGCATAATTTAAACATTTGCGTAACCATGGGGGGACAGCTGCCCCCCCCCCCCTTGTGGGAAATCCTCCCCCGGAAAAATTGGTGATTTTGTGTACGTTCAAATTGGTACATTGAAAACAACATAGCTATACTCTTCTGAACAAATTTTGATATATGCTTGCCCACCACCTTAAAATGTAATTTGCCCCCTTGAAAAAAAGATGGTTACACCACTGATTTACCAATAAGGCTTTCACACTGAGCAGGCGATTGGTCGATTTTTGCAATCGATCGCCGTCAGTGGTCAGCTGTAGACTTCAAACCAGCACCAATATTTTCAACTCTGACAAACATGTTCCCATGTTGTGCTTCCTCGAAATACATCACAAACATGTCCACTAAATATGCTCTTATGAATGTTGACTTTTGCCATGTTCGTTCTTATATTTCACGATGGACAACACACAATTTCAGAAACAAACCAAGGTGACCGTTCCATATCACTTAAAAGTTGGGCTAGGTACCTATCATTAAAAAAGTCAATAACAAGAAGTACTGTAAATGCCTCGGAAGTATTTTGTGAAATTAAATCCTTTCTTAGGAAACATTACATTGTAACTAAAGCATTATTGTACATGTGCATCCATATTCAGAAAACAGCTGCAAAATTAGTCTTCAAAACAATGACGATCGCACAAGTGGCTCAGTCATCCGTTCAGTGGACAAAGTCTTATTATATCCGTTCCTGATGTAGCCAAATTCCCCTATATCCTGAAAGTTTAAAATTAACCATGTCTAAAGGCAGACTCACCTGTCAAAATATCTTTGTTTTTGTGTAGTAATTAAAATATTCATCTAGTACTAAAGATCTCACTAAAATGCTTAATTCCAAATTGGGGTTGAATTGGATTATCCCATTTTCATGCAGTAAACATTTATGCACAGTAAACATGCCATAGGATACCGTGTATAACAAAAATTCCGATCAAGAATTGATAACAACGTATATGAAGGACTTCGATTTGAGCTTAGTTATTTCACACAGTGATGAGTATAGGGACAAGCATTATGTTAATAATGCAAAAATATGAAAATTGAGTGCGTCCTCATCGGTAAATCGCTGAGTCGCCTTTAATCCATGTCAACACTGTTGATTCAAATGTCTTGCCATAAGTGTTGTGAAAGGCAATTTTTCTCCCTAGATTCCCCTCAAGGAAATAATATAAATAGTTTACCACTTCTAAAGACAAGGTAGGATGGGCAATTGGATTTATTTCTTGGTATGTAAAGTGCAACTAGAGATTTTGAGGCACCCAAAATATTGTGTTTAAAGTAATTTTGATATAGATTAGACACTCATTAGATTTCTTACCTTTATTTGCTCAGAAATGTCTTAAAGAGAGAAAACAGAGATTTTTGATTTGCTCATATTTCAATGTAAAACATAGGCTGAATTTCGTATTTGCTCCTATACAAAATTAGAAATTTCACAATTGTTTTCCCAAAGAAAGATTTCTCAGACTTAATCATTTGTGAATCCACGCAGGGGGGATGCTTTGGTCTTTTTCTCCCACTTGGCATCGTCAACAAGGAAGGAAGCAAAGTTAGGATCAAGGGACAAAGTGTACTGAATGTTATGCTTCCAGCTTTCAAATGAGTTCACAGTCTCATTTTTGCTAAGAGACCACTGTTTTGGGGCACGGTGTGTGGTTGCCATCTCTATTGAAATACAATTTCCACTCTTGCAAGAATGCTATAAGTCAGTGTATAACACACAGCTACAGTATCAGCTGGCTGGTCGATCACCTGCTTGTGAAATCCAAAAACAAAAGAGTTACAGTTGGCTTTTGAAATCACTGGTATTCCCATAGATTTCTGCTTTACTTCAGCTGAGATGCGTGGAACTGAATCCCGACGCTGCCACCACGCCACAAAGGGAGTTGGAAGTACTCTAAGTCACTGGATAACGACCAAACACTAACTTATTTACAAGAGGATAACACGTTACTGTATCAACGGTGAAACTGGCAATGATGAAAGAACCAGAGCTAAACATAGCCCATCACCCAACAGGGATGGGCAATAACACAAACTGGCGCAGTACAGAATAAACAAAGATCAATAATGTTTGTGTTTGAGGTCAAATTGTATTGATCATGGTGCACAATATCATGCTTAAAATCTATGATATTCACCGGGAAAGGCTTTTTTGATCTCAAGACGGAATTTTGATATGCACGTATAGAAATTACAGAATCGGATAAAAGGTACTGCCTTGTCTTTAATACACAGATTTCAAGCCAACCACTTGCAGGTTATGTTCGCATATCCATGCCAGTAACAACAATATAAAAATATGAATTTTGATGATTTTTTCGATATTTCAGATTAGCAAATCGCTGCTAATCCCTTTTACTGATCATTTTATTCCACGGTGTATTTACTTACCAGACAATGGCTTGAGGTACAGAAGCTACGAAGTAAGGTGAAAAAACGGGTAGATACCAAAGCAAGCAAGGGAAGAAAACTCAGGTAAGATATGAAACTTATTATGTGATATTTGTATAGTGTCCTCATCCAGAGCCGTATTCAAGGTGCCGTTGTTTAGAGTGGAAGCTTCAAAACCATGCCTCTTCTGCTAAGCTGTTTCAATTGTATATTAAAGGTCCATGGACATGCTTTAAACATACTTATAATACCACCAAAAAATGGTTTAATTCATAGTATGTATTGGTATCAATGTAAACTCTGCATGAAGCAGTAATTGAGAAACTGTATATTTGATAAAAATGGGCATAATATCATGGGGTTTGGGAAGGATTTCAAAGGAAATTCCAAAACGAAAGTGATTATCGCGCTTGCAGCATGACCTGCGTGTGGTGACGTCGCCGAGTAGTAACAAATACGCGTCATGGTCGTCATCGTGCGAAAGGATGGGCGCGTGGCCCAGTTTCTTGCATACGTACACAGTTGACTTATGCGTCGTACGGTTGTATCATATGGCATTTTTCTTGATTTGGTGCCTTAAATTACGATAATAATGCGCTGTGTTGCGACGGCTGCACCAGCGGCGACCGCCATACCGAAGGAGAATCGGAACAGAATAGCTTTTTTCAAGTTCCCAGACAAGAAACCGAAAAGGAGAGATACCTGGAGGGGGTTTTGTTCGTTCATTAACAAGACCAGATGTGAATTTTGTTTACAACGTGTACTCTGAGTCATAACAGGGTCAAAATCAACTCCAGCATCTTGATACGCGTTCGCGAAACAGATGAAGCCCTGTCAGTGTGGTATATTATCCTTTGAAATTTAACACTTTCCTGATGTTCACTTTAAAATAGTGTTGCGATATGATCAGGAATACTGTGAGGTACGAAAATGTAAGAAATTTAAGAACTGTCTACTCAGCCGTGTCCATGGAACCCTTTAAGGGTTTTAAGGATAATTCCTGAAATATAGAATTTACCGGGCCATATTTCACAAATTGGTTCGATCATATAGAATGCAACTATACTTTGTTTAGTCTCAAGTTGACCATGACATCACTAGGTTTTTACTGCCCTGAAACACTCACCTTACCTCAGAATTATAGCATTATACGCATGGGAATAAAGGTGGCACATTTGGAACACCAGCGAGAAAAAAAAGACATGTCATACTCACTGTAACTCAAGAGTGAACAAAGATAATTCCTATGCAGAGAAAGAAATGTTTTTCCATTTCTGGAATTTCTGGACATAAGCATCCCAAAGCTAAATGTCATGAAGCTACTACTTTTTTGCTCGTTATACTGCATTACAGGGTATTGAAAAAATAACCACAACACACATCTCCCCGGGCAGATTGTAAAGCTATTTGATGTTATGGCTACACTCTGGCTCAAAATTTCTGGACGGTTTGTAGGTGGGCCCAAAAAGGTGACGCCATCTGTTGCACATAGACTCAGTACATGCAACAATCAATGCAAGTAAGTGTTGTCCATAGAAAAATTATGATCCAGAGCGTAAGTTGTATTTTGAGTAATCCTGACATCACCCCTTATGCAGGTATGATGTTCACCAAAAATAGTGAGTGTTTTGGCTCCCTTTGAACTGGGATCTAACAGGGATGCAAGGTTAGTGGTTCACCTTTTTAATCTAAATTTACAACTCACGTGTCAAAATACCAAGGTGGTCTTGAAATATGAAAGCATTATTGTCACAGATTAAATCTTCCTCTTCTAATGAGGCATCGTGTTACATTGTACCCACCCTATACCTTCAAGCTTTATTTACAACTGGGCGTACCAGGGGGACAGTGCCCCCCCCCCCCCTTGTGGGAAATCTACCCCTGAAAAAATTGGTGATTTTGTCTGTACGTTCAAATATTACATTGAAAACAAACATAGGCCTTATTACTATGCTAACAAATTTGATATATGCTTGCCACCCCTGAAAATGTATGTGCCCCCTTATGAAAAAAAAAAGATGGTTACACCACTGATTTACAATGGAGGCTTTTCACCTGAGCAGGCGATTGGTCGATTTTTGCACTATCGATCGCCGTCAGTGGTCAGCTGTAGACTTCAAACCAGCAACCAATACTTTGCCAACTCTGACAAACATTTTCCCTGTTGTGCTTTCTCAAATAACAGCCACAAACAGTCCACTAAAATGCTCTTATTGAATGTTGAATTTCCATGTTCAGTCTTATATTTCACGATGGACAACACACAATTTCAGAAACAAACCAAGGTGGACCTGTCCATATCACTTAAAAGTTGGCTAGACCCTCATCATAAAAAGTCGAATAACAAGAAGTATGTAATGCCTCGGAAGGATTTTGTGAAATAACCTTCTTAGGAAGCATTTACATTGTTAAACTAAAGCCTTAGTGTGAATGTTGCATTCCAGTATGCAGAAAAAACAGCTGCATTAGTCTTCAAAAACAATGAGCGATAGCAAAAGTGGATCCAGTCATCAGTCAGTGTGAAAAATCTTATATATTGTCCGAGAGTCCAAGATTCACCCTATACCTGAGAGTGAAAAAAAGTAAACCATTCTTAAAGCAGACTCACCGATTTCAAAATAAATTTTTTGTGTAGTAATTAAAAATAGTCATCTAGTACTAAAGATACTCACCTAAAATGCTTAATTCCAAATTGGGGTTGAATTGGATTGTCCATTTTCATGCAGTAAACATTTATGCACAGTATAACAGTGCCATAGGATACCGTGTATAACAAAAATTCCGGATCAAGAATTTTATAACAAAGTTATATGAAGGACTTCGATTTGAGCTTAGTTATTTCACACAGTGATTAGTATATGGACAAGCATTATGTATATGCAAAAAATATGAAAATTGAGTGCGTCCTCATCGGAAATCTCTGAGTCAGCCTTTAACTTCCAGGTCAACAGTGTTGATTCAAATGTATTGCACATAAATTGTTGTGAAAGGCAAATGTTCTCCCTAGATTCACCTCAAGGAATAATATAAATAGTTTACCACTTCTAAAGACAGGTTAGGATGGGCAATTTGGATTTTATTTCTTGGTTATGTTAAAGGTGCAACGAGAGATTTTGAGGCACCCAAATATTGTGTTATAATAGTAATTTGATATAGATTAGACACTCAGTTAGATTTCTTACCTTGTATTTAGCTACAGAAATGTCTTAAAAGAGAGAAAAACGGAGATTTTGATTTGCTCATATTTCAATGTAAAACATAGGCTGAATTTCGTATTTGCTCCTATACAAATTAGAAATTTCACAATTGTTGTACCAAAGAAAGATTTCTCAGCTTAATCATTTCAGATGGGGATATTTTTGATGGAAAGCTTTACATCAGGACAAAAATCAGTACTTTCAATTTTTTTAGGACACCTGATTGTGAAATCTCTCGTTGCACCTGTAAGATTTGCTGTGAAGCTTCACCTAATCATTGAGGGGTAGGTTCAAGATTTGGGTTGATGCCTGCATAAATGAGTTTGTCCCAATGACTTATAAAGATAGACAAGCGGATTCTCCACAAACGGCGTAACCAAAACCAAGGTGCCCAAAAGTATTATAATGAGCATACGCACTTCATTAACATAGTTTTGGGCACCACCATATTTGGTTTACGTATCGTCGTATTTGGAAAGTCCTTAATGCATATTTATGAGACACGCCGTATTTTAGGTTCGTCACACTAAGCGAGTGAAAAACAACAATAACAACTGATGCCACATGCTATCACTCGGACTCAAATATCGCTTTTCCTAAGCAAAATTTACAGGGGTCATCGGGAGACTTTTTGTGCATTAAGAATGCAGGAATCTTTTTAGATGCATGGTTTCTTCCATCGATTGGTTTTCGCATAATTATTGCAGAAAAATCGGCCGATCAGAGAATGGAATACTGGGGAAATGCAACAATGATAACATAACGCGTGACGCACAGATTTGTAGGTGCGTGTGCTTCCGCCTCAACAGTGACGACACGCGAGTGCTTACGCAGCAACAACCACGGCGCGCTGTGTGTGAGAGAAATCGGTTACGGGCTTGGGCTATTCCACAATACACGCGATTCCCCTCTTGGTTTATATTCTAGCTCAATGGTTTGTCCTCTTCAGAATTGCTATTCTGATAAGTCACTGTTTTTAATTACCATTGGCAATGTTGTTTTAAAGGTATTGTCAACTAAAAAGTCCCTTTTTAACACTTTTCAAGATATTTGCCATGTGCAAACCTGCATGTGTGTTCTTTCCCAGGCACAATCAAATGTTTTGGTATTCTTCTAAAGAATTTTGGTTCCATTGTTGATAGGAATGTTGTATTTCTTTCTTTGAAAGACCATCTCAGCATATGAGTGATTTCAATTACTGAGATTATGCTGATGCTGTCAACATAATTTTGAACTTTTTTAATAACCAAAGCATTTATAAAGTTATCTCATTTCAGATAATGCCCCTGGAAGAAAAAGTAACTCAAATTTAACATTTTTTCTCCATTTAGGGACGAACTGTACGGTTCACTTTTTGGTCAGCGGAAATTCAACCACAACGATGCATCCGAGAGGTGACCCATGAGCACAGCTTTAAACACTAATTGAACGCTAAATTGATCCTGTTGCTTCCTATTTATAGATTTATAACTGCGCATTTACTTCTTGCGAGAAAAATGGGACAAATCAATGCATGCGCGCTGAAATTTTGATGCGCCTAATGGAGCGAGTGCATTGGACAAGCATCAGAATTCAGCGCAAGTGCATTGATTTGTCCCATTTTTCGAGCAAAAGTAAATGCGCAGTTATTAACCTAATTCATACACGACAGAAAACAAAAGAATTTGCTGTAATAAGTGATAAACAGTAGTTTTAAAAATACAATTTATCGTGGAAATTAAAGACAAATTACCCACTGAGAAAATAAATCAGTCCTGCGCGACGCGCACACACGTTCGAAAGCACCTTACGCAGCATGCAGAGTGCAACTGGACATTTTCAATCCACTCGCGCTACATTCACATATTTTGTTAACACCTTCACTGCATAAATACCAGAGTGTATGAATTGTACCTAACCAATGGGTAGATAATTTTGCCAGCACACCAATAAGAGAGGTTATTCATTTTTCCAATGGAATAATGATCAAACAAGATGTGTTTTCAATCTTCATGGTTGATGAGAAGTCATATATACAACACACAAGATAAAAAAACACTCTAGGTGTGTTTGTGTGCCTGCTTCATTTCTTAAGATGTTAGCATTTTTATGACATTGAATCTGTCAAAATGTTCCATTTGCAAATACACACAAATTTGAGAGATGTCAGGTCAGGTTTTCTTTGAGACCTGCTACTGGTATCCTGGTAACCAGTACTACCTGTCCCAGGGCCGAGTCGTCGGCGGCTAAACCGACTCCCCCATCGGATTTGTAAGGAATCTGATGAGGAGGGTAGCTGGTTACCCTGGTAGAATGAAAAAGAAGATCTACCTACAAGGGCGTCAGCTCTGGAGAGCTAATGGCGGCCATCCAGCACATGCTGCCTTGCATGGTGGGCAAAGTTGCCCAAAGGCTAGGCCCACCGCCGATAAATGTGGATTGACGTCAGAAGGGCATTGGTCAAATTTATCTTTTGCTCCCAATAACTCCTCACACAGCAGTATTGCTGCGTGTATAGTGAATCCGGCCACCCCCGTGTACTGATAAGAGCGGATCAAAAAACGGATTAAACTTTGGTATAACAACTAAACAACACGACACCAGCAGTGGGCTATAGCCTAGTCTGTTTCTTCCTCTGGGTCAACATGGATTTTCCAGTGGTAATATATAATTTTACAAATTTTTAAATTTTTAAGTTAGGCCAAAAAAAAGAAGTTGTTTCCAGTAGGCTGTTCACTTTTGATTTTGGAGCCATTTTTACTGCATTTTTTATTGATTTACGAGAAAAATTTGAATCTTTTAGACAAAAAAAGGAATCAGGGATAGAAATTTCATTTTAAAATATGTAGTTGATCCAAATCAATATTTTGGATTTATAAACTAATAATTAATGACAGTCAATATGATTGCAAAACTGTTACTTACATTTGGCCCCCGATCTGGAGCCATCTAAAAATTACGTTTAAAATTTTTTTTTTAAAATTGAATAGATTTGGACTACCCACTGCGAAACCCCCCCCTCCCCCCAAACTTATTTTTTGCCTTTTGTAAGTAAATTGTGTAAGTGTGCATCACATGCAATACCATTATTATACTTAAACACGGTAGCTACATCATAGCTGTGTTGCATGTTGTATTTGCAGCCTGTAGATTCATTTCCCCACAATGCCCAATCTTTTGTTTGGCTTATCTGTGCAAACACTGGTTGGTGCATTGTATTGTGAATTGGGGACAAAGTAAAGGAAAATACAAAACAGTAGAACAACCAAACCCAGCAGCACATAGAAGGCAGTGTGGACGGTCAATCAGCTCCCCATGGCAAAAAAGCATAGCAATTCAGTGGAGGTAGGTCACCTTTGTTACAGTGCAATCGATAAGGTCTGTTCATACTTTCCTGCACTGCCGGTGCAAAATTTGATTGAAATGTCATTGTGGGCAAACATGAATGTTCTTAAAAATTAGTTTTGAACATATTCTTGGGTATGGATGCCACTAGGACATTGCAAGTGTAATTTCGCTTGATTAGACTGCAGGATTTTAAACTGAGTTTACAAGGTGACAACTCTTCATCATGTCTATTTATACTAGTTGTCAAATTGTCGCCAATGCTTAAAATTGTTCTAAATAGAAGAGACAATCTGCATAGGGTCAAACAGCCTACCTTGGATCAGTTCTGAGAGCAGAGGTTTAGGATTAGCGACTCCCTGTTTAGGGTTTAGAGCAAGGGGGGTGAAGCCAATTCAAACCAGTCGTCGTGTCTGGGCGCTGACATTTTGAATATTGCACGAATATTATTAGTTTGGGTGCTTGTATAACACATAATGAAATTCGATACAAAAATCCGGCAAAATATCAGTTGTTGGATGTTGGGCGCTCTTGGGTGGTTAATTTTGTCCTACCGATGGCCACACAACGAATGAAAAAACACACGTCGTCGTCTGATTTAAATTATAAACCGCCTCATGAATTACATCTTTAACCTAAGGCGCATTGCATTATTGGAAAAAAGAGTTATTGAGCTCAATGATCCAGGTGCACTTTATTACACTGGCCCAACTCTAAAAATACATCAATTTTTATCACTTACGATTAGTGTATATGCAAGCGGCACCACAGTATGTGGAAGAAGCGGAGGCAGCCATTGCTTTCATTTTGTGGTCTCTATGTTTTCTTGTGGTCGGCAACAAAAACATGCGAGACGATGAATTTCTAAAGATGAGTAACGGCTTTACCTCTCTATCTATATAGAACCTCTTCCTGTGGGTTGAGCAGTGTGTGAATACGCCAATCATGGGCACAGCTGTTAAAGGGCACGAGAGATTCAAATAACAGGTGTACCTGAAAAAAAAAAATATGACATTGATGCATTTGGGCAATGTGTAAAGCTTTAATCCCAATATCACAATCAGAAAGGATAAGCTGAGAACTGTTTCTTTGGTACGAAATTGTGAAATTTAATTTCGTATAGGAGAGCAAATACGAAATTCAGCCTATGTTTTCTATTGAAATATAGACCAGTTAACGCAATGGTAACTTTGTAAACATTGTTTGGCCTGGTTTGGTATTTTGAAAGAGGTCAGCCTGACTGTTCACTGGGCAATTGTATCGGTTAGAGTTTTAATACTATGGGGCCATTAACAATTCGCAGGAATGGATTCGCAGGCACAAAAGAAGTAGAGTGACATGGATTGTTAAAGGAAATATGTCATGATTCTGCATATTGGAAAATTTGGTATGGATGGAACGCTTAAGTAACGTTAGATTACAATAAATCAAAAAAGTTGAAATTGTCCACATTTGTTGGTATTTGCCCTTTTAATTTCACGCCCAATAGCTTACTCGGAAAACGATTCCACCAAATCCACATCGCAGGCAAATGGTGACGTCAAAGTGATGACCATCCATAATTTACGTCGTTGTGACCCTATATCGCAGTGTTGCCACTCATAATAATTAAACAACGAAATGAAACAAATATGTAATTCTGTAACTTTTTTTTTTCTAATTTTATTATTACTTCATTAATCCATCAATTTACAGTGTCAGCACTAACAATTCGCGTCAACACGATGTTTTGGTCTTCACTTGGACGTCACGAGGAGAGCAAAATTTGGGCGCTTTTGATCAATGAAAGCCGTGGCGAAAAATCCGCCCGGTTTCTCGTATGTCAAAAAGCAAAAATGAAAATGCCTCTATTTTGTACTTGTCATCAAATTGTATATTTTTTTGGGAATTTGTTGATGTATTACAATTTATGAATGTAAGTCAAACTAAGCTTGACAAAAATCTTGACATATTTCCTGTAATGGTCTATAAGCTTGCAAAAACATCACCTGTTGTTTTCAATTTTAAGACGATAGACATTTCTGTACAAAAAAACAAGGTGAAGACATCTTTGAGGGTCTAACAATATGAAATCAAACATTTAAAAACCTTACATGGATGTTCTCACAAATATCTCTTTGCCACTTTTTAACCCCATTCAAATTGTCTCTTTTTGGTCCGCCAACTTTTGTTGGCGAAGGGGGACTGTAGAAATGCTAGCCGTCCGTTTATGCGTCCCACGCGATACCTTTGGAACTAAGCAAGTGTGGATGTCCATCTTTGCAACATAGATGTATCTCAAGCAGGCGGTGGGTGGGATACAAAGTGGGTCATGTGGCATGGGTCAAATGTGGTCAAAAATAGGGTCAAATGTGGTCAAAAATAGGGCTAAATCCCTATAATAAACGTTGTCAACACGATATCTTTTAATTGGAGCAAGTATGGGTGTCCATCTTTGCACCATAGATGTCACTCAAGTAGGCTGCGGATGAGTTCGGAGGAGGGTCATGTGGCATTGGTTAAAGGTCAAATGCGGTCAAAAATAGACAAAAATGGAGTTAAATTGCTATAAACCTCATCTGTTGTGGTAGGATGATGAAACTTGGTGGTGTGGTCAATATTCAATGCCAAAATTTGTGAAGTTCATTTGAAGGTCATACGGGGTCATTCAAGGTCAAATCACTAAACATGTGGTAGGAGGATGAAAATGGTGGGTGTGGTCAACATTCCGTGCCAAAACTTTTGAAGGTCATTTCAAGGTCATGAGGGGTCACCAAGGTCAAATCACTAAATATGTGGTAGGAGGATGAAACTTGGTGGGTGTGGTCAACATTCAGTGTCAAAAAAATTGATGGTCATGCAGGGTCATTCAAGGTCAAATCCTTGCACATGGTTGTATGGTCATGTAACCTAGTGAATGTGGTCAACAATCAACATTGAAGGTCATTTAAAGGTCATGCGGGGTCATTCAAGGTCAAATCACCTAAACATGTGGTAGGAGGATGAAAATTGGTGGGCGTGGTCAACATTCTGTACCAACAATTTTGAAGGTCATTTCAAGGTCATGTGGGGTCATCCAAGGTCAAATCACTAAATATGTGGTAGGAGGATGAAACTTGGTGGGTGTGGTCAACATTGTGCCAAAAAAATTGGTCATTTCAAGGTCATGCAGGGTGAAATTGGTGGGGTGGTCAACATTCAGTGCCGAAATTTTTGAAGGTCATGCGGGGTCATTCAAGGTCAAATCACTAAACATGTGATAGGAGGATGAAAATTGGTGGATGTGGTCAACATTCAGTGCCAAAACTTTTGAAGGTCATATCAAGGTCATCCAAGGTCAAATCACTAAATATGTGGTAGGAGGATGAAACTTGGTGGGTGTGGTCAACATTCAGTGCCAAAAGTTTTGAAGGTCATGGGGGTCATTCAAGGTCAAATCACTAAACATGTGGTAGGAGGATGAAAATTGGTGGATGTGGTCAACATTCAGTGCCAAAACTTTTGAAGGTCATATCAAGGTCATGAGGGTCATCCAAGGTCAAATCACTAAATATGTGGTAGGAGGATGAAACTTGGTGGGTGTGGTCAACATTCAGTGCCAAAATTTTTGAAGGTCATGCGGGGTCATTCAAGGTCAAATCACTAACATGTGGTAGGAGGATGAAAGTTGGTGGGTGTGGTCAATGTTCAGTGCCGAAATTTTTGAAAGTCATGCAGGGTCATTCAAGGTCAAATCACTAAACATGTGGTAGGAGGATGAAAATTGGTGGGTGTGGTCAACATTCAGTGCCAAAACTTTTGAAGGTCATTTCAAGGTCATGAGGGGTAATTCAAGGTCAAATCACTAATCATGTGGTAGGAGGATGAAACTTGGTGCGTGTGGTCAACAGTTCAGTGCCAACAATTTTGAAAGTCATGTCAATGGAAGAGCCTCAGTGGTTCAAGAACCACTTATTTCCATCACAATCTTCCCTGAGATCTTAAAATTATGTTGCTTCTTGTTCTTTAGCTACTGCACTGGGCGGGGGACGTTTGTGGTTCGAGAACCGCCTTGTTAATTTTAGAGCAATTTTAAGCAGTGGCGACACAATTTTGACAACTGTTATAAGTAGGGACATGCAAGAGCTATTACCTCTGCAAAAATCAGAAGAATTTCCATGTTATAGCACCCTATATTGGCCAATTCGCCAAAGAGAGACATGTTAAACTAGATTTTCAAGAAAAATCATATTTACCCGCAATGAAATTTTGTAAAATTTACACAGGAAGAAGTCAGTGGTACAAATAATCCAAAAAATAAAATATTGTCAAAAGTGGGTTCGCGTTGATATGTTTTATTTTGGTTTTGTCATAATAAATAAGACTTTCAAACGGCTGTGACCGACTGTAGTTGACCCTCTAGCAGTGGAACTACAATTTAATTACCATGGGTATTTGATTGCAGAAACTGATATATGTTAATTATGAATACTATTGTGTAGTAGTTATCTTGTATGTGACAAATGAGGGAATAAACCCCCCGGCCTTGAGACACTGCAGTATGAATGCAAAGACGCTGTAGTTGTGGTAGCAGGAAGATTGGTGTATAGTGCATTACGGCTACTAAGGATAATGTTATTGTAATCTTGTCTTTTTTAATTGCAAAAATTGCTCATTTTAAATGGCTGATATAAAGGTGGATGACCCGATTGTGGTCCAATTTTTCATACAATATTTTCTCACGTGGTACCATATCACCAAAAAGATCAGATTATGCATGTTAAATCCAGTTGTTAGAATGGCAGAAGCCAAAATGTATACCAAACTGGCCCATAGGTCAGTGTGTGTAAGCAGGGATCCTAAATAAATTGGGATAGGACACTTGATCAAGAGAGTGGAGGCACACTGCATGAAATCTTGACTTACGGATCGCCAGTCGCACGTGGAACTATGAAATTTACACTACATCATCCCCGGTCCATACGTCATACTGCATTAATTAGGAGGCTATTAGGTAGCTTATCAAAATTGGTGGAGCTATCACTATCAAAATCATCTATGGGCATTGTGTACACAGTGTCACCCACCTGGTGTAAGCTAGTGTGGTCGCCCACTTTTGGTTTTTTGTTCATAGCATCAAAAGGAAACATTTCCTGGACGTTAAATTTCACTGGGATAATGAGAAAAATATGAACTTTTTCCGATACCAAAATCTCAGTTTTGATGGGATAAAGTTGGGGGAGGAGACAAGATTGTTAATCGGGTCACCCACCTTTCATAGCAAAAAGAAGTGATATATAGCATTCTATATACCTCATAGATAGATCCTTGTCATCTGATTGGTTAAATGAAAGTCACATGACATGGTATAGTTTCTCTATTTTTACATAAAACGTGTGTAGTACCTTTTTTTGCCCGGTATAGTAACTTTTTGGACTGGTATAGTAACCTTTTGATCGGTATAGTAATTTTCTGCCCTAGCTGTAGTCTCGTTACTGCAGCTGAAAGGATCTATCTCTGAGTTATATAAAACAAATATAAACTGCCCTTACTTCGGGCCATAGTCAAAACTCTTGACCCTCGGTGATCTCAAGACCGTACTCTTTTCCCTCAACTCCGCTTCGGGAAGAGTACGGTCTCGAGATCACCTCGGGTCAATAGTTTTGACCATGCCCTGCATGGGCAGTCAATATTTGTATATTGGATGCATATATGTTGGACCATATAATGATACGTCATCTATTATCAGCCGCACGAATGCAGTTGTCTGCATTGCGAGGTTTAGGATTTTCTTGATGACATACTAGTAATCCAAGACTGTTGCCTGCAGCTACACAGAAGATGGGCAGTGTGTCACTACAGTCCAACATGGATGCTTCCACAAATGCTATTATATCCATCATTCCTGTAAGTTTTGTTTAATTTATTAAGAGAAAAAATGCCATGGTCTTAGGGGTGAAACTTAATAGATGGAGTATTGAGGTCAAAATCATTCAATCAAGAGTAAAGTATCTCATAATCTGTTAAAGGTGCATTTTGTGATTCCAACAACTTCTGTTTTATTCATTGTTCAATAGATATCCTTGAAAAAAGCTTATTCACAACTTTTTAGTTTATCCCAACTTTGCAGTTTTGTGTTATGAGCAAATCCTTGTTTCCCACGGTCCCATAGGCCACACTGCTACAATGTCTGTCCGTTTAATATGGACAGAAAATACAAAATTGCAAATTGATTATGTGCACATAGATTGCTAATGTTAATGGTTCAGTGATATAAAAATCCTCAACTTTGTTTAGATAAGTCGGGGGGACGAGGCTGTGGATCACGAAATGCCCCTTTAAGTGAAAAACGTTTCAACATCAAACACTACATCCCATTGCAAATGAACACACAACAAACTTATTTCAGTTGGATTAAAGTACATTGTTTCTCACAATGAATAATTATTGTGAACATGATACAGATAAAAAGGAGCATTCAATGCTCTTTTATGGTGTGTAAACAGAAGCACATGGTAAAGAGTAAATAAAACTCCACTCAGTTGTTCAATTGATAACTTGGACATTCGTATAGAAGTCCAACACATTTTAGCTCATTTTCAGGCTCCACAACAACCCCCAAAAATACCAGGAGTATTCAAAGATATCGGAGAGAGTGGTGAAAAGACACGCCCATTTCTAAATGAAAATAGATTTGGGAGGATGAAATTTGTCCCAAAATTTGCCCAGAATCCAACACATTCTTTAAGGATGAGATGGGAGCTTTGGAATAGTCCCGACTACTATCTTGGGGAAAATGTGTTGGAACACCACCTTCATTTGACACTTCATTTTGTCCCTAACATCACTTCTAAATGAGAATCACTGTGGCATTGTCTGACTCCGTAACCTGATCCATCTGACACTTTTGTTCTGACACACTTATGAATTTGGAAACCCTTCATGGAATAAAGCACAATAAGGTTTCCGAATTCATAAGTGTGTCAGGAAAAAAAGCGTGTCAGATGGGTCAGGTTATGGAAACCTCTCCCTCTCCTCTCCATTCAACAACAATCATTGTTAGGGAAAGGCTCACTAGATTTTGGAAAACAAAGAAAACAGGCTCGCTCTTATCATTGGATTACATGATTATTCCATCTGGTATCAAGGTGTACATTTTGCAAAATATAGTAAGAAATATAGTAAGAATTGAGGAAATTAACTGTGCAGGGTGAGGGATAAGAATTGCAAAGTTTGCCTTCAAAAAGGTCCAACATTTTGTCCTAGATTGTAGATTCAGGGTATCCTGATGTGAAGATTTAAATTGATTTCCTCTACTGAGACATCAGAACTTTCAGATAGAATGACCTATTTATAACATTTACTGTAACCACTCTGGTATAAGCCCACCCCCTAAATGGAAGATTTTACTCAAAGAGGTGGGCTTATACCCGGGGTGGGGCTAGAACTTGGAAAAAAATGTCAGATCAAAAAAACCCAATAAATAATTTTTAAACAAACTTGTTTTTAGACCTGAAAGTTATTCTTTTAATTTTTACTGTATTTTATTGTGACATAAAACATGTGATACAGTAAATCAATTTTATTTTTCAATATGCATGATCTATCAGACTAGGTTGGTGTCGGGTTTGCTGGCCACGAGTGCACACAAATGACTTGAAAAGCAGTGCTGCACTGCATTTGATAGGGGTCATGTGATGCTAGGTTGCAATGAAATCATTGCCATGTTATGTGTTCTGAATGCCAAAATTACCACCTGGGCCTATGCCCGAGTGTATGCGAGTAACTACATTTTCTTTGAAAATGGGGTGGGCTTTAAGCTGAAGGTGGGCTTATACCCGAGTGGTTACGGTATTAAAATTTGGGTTAAGATTACAAATGGTACCTGCTGATAAAGATAATTAGGAATAAGTTGCTACTACAGTAGATTCAACCCATTGTCTCGTCAGAGGAAAAGTTTTGGACAGCGTCGATTAGTTGGGAGAGGAGGCAGAAAAAGAAAGAAAAACGTATAGCGTGATTCACCTATTTCATGAACTAATTAACTAAGCTTGATAATCTGGCCTTTCATGTTGACTTCATTTTCACATGGAGAGTGCAAAGACTTTTGTGTTCCTTTGTATCCAAAACACGGGCACTCAAAAGTCAGTAACATTAATTCACCTGTTACATTGAATACCAATGAAGCAAATGATTAGTCAGAATGTTTTGAGAGTTAATGTAGCTAAAAATGCGCTTACATTGATTTGAATGCTTTCATTAAGCATAGAATTGATTTTCTCTGGTATCGGATTCCATGTTTCAATAGATTTAGCGTGGAATTTTAATTTCCACCCACTGAACATGCCCCTAATTCAATGCCCATACCTTTGAAAAAGTACTAGAGGTGACACGATGGGTTGAATCTACTATAATAGCATTCTGGAACATGAATTGCCAAATTACACAAAGAAAACAAGAATGAAGAAAAACAAAGATTTACAATCTAAATTGTCAATTTGTCATTATCCTATTTGGTGATAAATGCATCACTCTGATTTATCTGACCCAGATAAGGTATTCTGAGTTTCCCACATGGGACCCAGATTCTGGGGGACTTGCTATATTTTGTCAAATGAAAACAAACAGGCTCACTGCACCCATTGATTTATATGCTTTATTCCATCAAATCCATCGTGAATCAAAGTGTAATTCAATAGGTGCAGTGAGCTTTATATGATAATGATTTAATGAACACCATCATGTGAATTTGAAATTAAGTTGCTGTTCCTATAAAATATGACTGGAATACTTCATAATGTATGAACAAAATAATGTACACTTTAATCGCCCTGGTTCTATGTTAGTACAATTCCTATTACATGCTGTTTCAGAAAATAACTGGTTTCTTTATACCTTTTAAATATTTCTTACAAAAATACCCTTTACTAGCTAGTACATGTATATTATGTTAACAATTCTTACCATATAATCAAAGTACACAATGATTTTGCATGTAATAACTAACTGAATGGTCTTCTGCTAAGATTCACTCAATCTAAAAATGTTGCTTTAACACATAGGGAAGGTTTAATTGCCACGTCTGAGATGTGTACTTGCACACAGAATATATAATTCTTTTATATTGGCAATCAAAATAAATGAATTCCATCTGTCACATGTACATGTACACACATCTTGTATGGCAATGGACTTTTTACAAGACGGCTGTTAGCCGTCTTGTTCTGTTTTTGATGCGTTCTTTCTTCTTCTTTCTTCTTCTGGCAGCAAATGCGTCTAGCTCAGTCAAGGTTTGACGTATTCTGATCAGACTTATACCAAATAACCGCTGAGGCATCCTTTACATGTCATATGAGTTTGACCCCTGTCTGACCTTTGACCTGGCCACAGGCATCAAATATGTAATTTAATTGCCAAAAATATCTTCTACAGGATTATGTCGATATCAACTAAACTCTTTCAGAGGAACAACTGACCCATGCTCCAGTTAGGATATTCAGGGATAAGGAGTCAAAGGTCATTAAGGGGGTCATTTCCGGTCTGAAAGCCAAAATATGTCATTTAATTGGCAAAAATATCTTCTTCTACAGAATTACGCCGATATCAACTAAACTCTTTCAGAGGAACAACTGACCCATGCTCCAGTTAGGATATTCAGGGATAAGGAGTCAAAGGTCATTAAGGGGTCACTTCCGGTCAAAAACCAAAAATATTTAAAAATTTTCAAAATTTTTATCTCAAAATGTAAATATAGCAGAGTGACATAACCTTTTCAGATATTGCATGTATGTTAGCCGATGTATGCATGGTATTTTTTATTTTTGGGTCAAAGGTGATTTACAGGTCATTTCCGGTTTTGAGCTAAATAATTTTAAGAATTTTTATCTCCAGAAATAAGCAATGCAGATTTTTTTAATTTAAACTGGAACAATGCATTTCGGCTATGTACATGAGGTTTTTTTATATTGGGGTCAAAGGTCATTAAGGGGTCAAATGGTCAAATGTGTCAAAAAATGCTAAAAATAAGACCAAATTGGCTATATCTCAGCCTATAGAGCACAGATAAAGCCCGTTATTGCTACAGTGATGTAACATTAATAGTAGGGTAGGTCTATGATAGTATTGACCCAAAGGTCAAAGTTCAAGGTCAAAATTTACAAACAAGCTCCGATTGAGCTGAAATTTGTCAGGAATAATGCCAGTGACATAAATGCAAAACAAGTACAGTTGACCCCATCCGTGACCCAGGGGTCAAATTATAGGGTTAAAAGGTCAAATTCCTGACATGCTTGGATTGAGTTGAAACTCAACAATAATGATCCTTGTAACATTGTTTACCATATAAAAATACATTTAACGACATCTGTGACTCATTGGTCAAGTTATTAGGCATGGGGTCAAAGGTCATTCATATGTTATTCCAGGCTGTCTTGTTCGCCATGTCTACTGCATGGCTAGTTCATATTGAAGTCCTCCAAACATGACCTCAACAAGCATCCAGTTTACAAACAATGGGTAATTACAAGCAGCTCTTGGGTGAAGCATTTACATTAATTTCACTTTTGCATAAGGCCAATGAAAGTTAATGTTATGTTTCCCATAACATTTTTTGCAAATCATAATGAGGCAACTATTTCATTTTTCATTATTCGTAATTTTGCAGTAACAGCTATTTCACCCACCTTCAGCGTGCTCTAATACCTACAATATTGTGTCAAAACACCATTGCAACTGTTCTTTGGGCTAAAATCTACTAAAATCACAATATGTGAACAAAAGAAGAAACCTTGATATACTCTTTGAAATGCAAAATAATGATTTTTGGGGGGATTTCAGCATCTCAAACGCAGGCAGAAAATCATAACGCGGGCAGGTTATGGGAAACATAACATCGACTTTCATACGCCTAACGTGCATTACGAGGAAGCGTTTGTGAAGGACACACATTACCCATTGCACGCTACTGTATGCATTCGTGAGACTACGTGTGAGTGGGGTGATGAAACTTTTTGCCAACAACCATGAATTCAAACTTAACAGCAGTTTATTCTACAAGGTTGCCAAATTTGTTAACTATGCCCATGAAAGTGGGGATCACCTTATGAAAACACCCTTGTGGGTGTAGGTGTGGAATTTACAAAATAAAAAGCATTTTGGACTTAAATATTAATTACCATAGAATTGTCCAATTTTATAAGAAAAAATAAAGTATACAAAAATAGGAACATCTTGTTTCATGTCTTTTTATTATTATCATGTGCATACATGTTTTAGTTTGATTTTAATTAAGTAAATTTGAGTATGGCACTTTGTGGACTGTTTGTGGACAGTGGAGAGCGCTCTCAACCCACACACCAAAGATTGGGAGTTCACCAAAGGTTGTGAATTGCGACTAACGTGTTATGCCCTTGAGCAAGCCGCTTTACCTCTACCCACGTGTATAAATGGGTATTGGTATTATTCAATGCTTGGAAGGTAGGACTTGCTGTAGAGGTTTAGTGATCTCCTTCAGCAACATTATGGTAAGTCTCCAATCACTTCGAAAGGGTTACTTGCCATTTGGTCTAATCCCAATTGGTCTAATAACCATTTAAGCTAGTAGCCATGTAGTCTAATATTCATCTGGTCTTAAACTCATCGTCTAATATCCATATAGTCTATAACCAAATTGGTCAAATGTCCATCTGGTCTAACATCCATTTGGTCTAATACCTATTTGGTCTAATCTAATATCCATTTGGTCTAATATACTCCCCGCCTAAAAAATCCGAACGATTTAAATTACTGTATTAAAAAGGTATGTAGGTGAATTATAATAATAAATGCCAAGAGCGTTGTTCGCGTAATGTGTCTGCTTATTGACCTGTGTCCGTAATGCATTGATAACGACCCATGATGTGGAAGTTGAGAGATTTATCCAGCTGGCTTGGCGCGTTCATTTGAAAGCAATTTTGAGCACGTTGATGGCCATTTCAACATCGTTCGGATTTTTTAGGCGGGGAGTATATTTAAATAAATTATTTTGGGTTTAACATCCAAATGGATATTAGACCAAGTAGAAATTAAACCAGATGGATATTAGACCAAGTGGATATTAGACCAAGTGGATATTAGACCAAATGGACATTAGACAAAATGGGTATTATTAGACCAAGTAGATATTACACCAGGTGGACATTAGACTAAGTGGATATTAGGCCAAATGGATATTAGGCCAAATGGATATTAGACCAGATGGCTATTAGACCAATTGGGTATTAGACGAAATGGTGTTTGTGGTTATTAGACCAGATAGGCATTAGGCCAATTGGATATTTGACGTTAAACTAAATTGTTATTAGACAAATTGGTGTTTACAATATGGGTTTAGATGAATTGAAGTTAGACTAAATGGGATTAGATTAAACGACAACAAACACTTTGAGAGAGAGATGGGCACTCCATTCCTGTGTACACAGGTCTGTCATTCAATACATCTGAAGGTTTGACTTCAAACATGTTCAGTAAATAAATCAATTTGTTACAGGCCAGAAGCCCTGAGAGTTTATTCAGCTAAAATGTTTGATGGTCTCATTTTGTTAGTATAGGGTCAAGATTCAACATTCCATTTTGGTGCCAGGTGACATCTTGCACAAACCAGAATTTCACCTTGGTTTGTTTCCGAACAGAAATTGCACGCTTTCCTTCGTGAAATTAAACAGAAATTGAACAAGGAAATTCAACATGGCGAATGGTGTGTCTTTCATAAATAAGTGCATTTAGCGGATACGCGTGTGCTGTTATTTGAGGAAGCACAACAGCGATATGTGTGTGTGTGTTTTGATTATTAATGTTTAAAGTATTATAATGAATTTGGTGGCTGGTTCGAAGTCTACAGACCGATCGCAAAAGTGGATCGATCTCCAGCTCAGTGTGAAAAGCCTTATTGAAAAGCTGCTTAGGTCACTTGTGGTCCTGCCCGACAAAGAGTTTCCATAACCTGACCCATCTGACACGCTTTTTTCTGACACACTTAAGAATTTGGAAACCTTAACGGAATAAACCTGTGCTTTATTCCGTGAAGGGTTTCCGAATTCATAAGTGAGTAAAAAAAAAGCGTGTCAGATGAGTCGGGTTACAGAAACTCCTCCGACAAAGTGCATATGTATGATGTCTGCAACATACTGATTGTGCCTAGAAAATGGTTACATTGGCATAACAGGCAGGAAAAGGTTTTTTAAATATTCATCTAAACACTGAAGACTACGTAAAGTATGTGATTATGACTTACAATATAGCCTCATTTTCTGAATTGTTCAAAAATGGTAATTTTATGCAGAATTTTACACATAGCTTGATGGATGTGCAGAGAGTGCAATAAAAACCTTCTTTTTTAGGGGAAATCCAAAATTAGAATTGGTATTAATTTGTACAGTAAAAATTCTTAAGAATAAAATTAAAGGTCCGTTCATCCTTCCACTGCAATACAGTGCAGTGCTGCTGCAGTGCAGATATATCGATCACTTTCTACTGCAACTTGATGCAACCCATTGCAATGCAAGTTAAAACGAATTTAACTTTGCTGCAGTACTGCACTACAGCATCTGGGGCAGAGACTGTTATTCGGGCAATATGCAAATCACTGCACTGTACTGCAGTGCAGTGGAAGTCTGAACGGACCTTTAGGGTCAGTCGAGATATGCCAATCACTTTTTTTAGGCCAAAGCTGGGTATTTAAACAGATAGGTTAACCTTACAAAGTACTACATGTATCACAATATTAAAATGACATTTATTTATACAAGTATATTATTTACAAAATAACCTATACAATTCTTGGGTGTCATCTCAATCTGATGATACAATATATGATAAAGAAGACAAACATAGCAAATAGCATTAGATAGCAGATATATCTGTGGTGTCCGGACCGTGCCATCTTCTGTACTCGGCTCATGGTTGATGCTAGCAAGCCTCCTGATGCATCAAAGTCATCGTCCTGCAAGTACAAACAAAAAACATCAGTCTGTTTATTGGAGAAAGAGGTTAGTCTGTGGTCAAAGGTTGAGTAAGTGAATCAAGGAGAAGTGATTACACAAAGTAAAAGTATGACATTTTCAATATTAAGAAACATGTTTTGAAGTTTTTAAAAAGTTGGAACTTAATAATCCCCCTTGCAGTGAATACCCTTTTATCAGTCATTTGGACCTTAAAGAGACATGAGGAGATTTCCAGAAAGAAGCGCCCCCAATTTTTTAAGGAACCCGAGTTTTTTGCATATTTGGAATGCTTTCCAATGTATTAGATCACACCTGAAGTGAATAAGCCGAATACGCCGTCTTTATGTAATAATATGATGATTTAGTACTTCTGTCGTGCACGACAGAAAGTCAAAGCACTGTGTTCTATGGGGAAAACTACGATAGTCAGGCAAGTTCAAAACAGGGTTTGCTGTTTTAATTGTATTTGTTGTCCAATAAACCTTCAGAACGTTCTTGGTAGGTGGTCTACAATCGATTCTGTGCAATTTGAGAGAAATTCGTATCCTAAAAAAATCTCATGTCACTGACTTTTACTTAAAATTTCTCAAGTCCCCTGACCCAAAAGAGGGGGGGGGGGAATTTGAAAAGCACCTTCATGGGAAATGTACTTGCAGGAAATCTGAGCAAGTCAGAAAAAATACATATATATCTATTCCAGAAAATTGACAAAGATGGACATAAAAATAACTAAATATTTGGTTTCATTACCACTGCAGAAATTTTGTCTGCAATCAAGAAAAATCCTGAAGAATCACAGGCCTACTTTTTAACTATTGCTGAACTCACCATCTCTTTCAACAGTTTATTCTGTGTTCTGACTTCATCCCCAATGTCTATGCTGAGCTGAAATGAAACATGTACAGGAAAAGTTTTGAAATGCTTACAGTTGGAAAAAGTCCACATTGTTTACATGATAGCTCTTTTACAAACACCACTAACCAAAAGGACCTCGCTATACACCCATACATGTACAGCGGACATCCCTAACAATCCACCCCAATTCATAAAAGAACGCCTAATTTGTTATGACGCTCTCGTAGACGTCAAAGGTCAGAAAGACCTTTCAAACACAAATAAACAGCCTTGTGCAACAAGCTGATCTAAATTTTATATAAAGATTTTAATGATTTGTAATTGCGTTCAAGAATTTGGTATGTCCAATAACAAATTACATAAAATTACACACAATATTTAAGATTATACTTAATTGTAAACAAGGAAATGTTTACGAATCCCACAAAGAAGCATTGCAGTTCAACGATGGACATGGTCCCACAGCGAAGGACTTCAAAAATGAACCGCATGCAAAGTCACGCTTATAGATCCTAGGGACATATCCATGGAATCTTCTTCAGTCTGAAGATAACTTTTGTCCAGCAAGTTCAAGACGACAAGGACACATAAGTCCCTCACGACAATATAATCTTCCACAGTATATCAGTCCAAGATAATCACCACGATGTCTTTATCTATCCACAATTTGGAAGCCTATTTTGATTCCCAGACTTTCGGCTTCAAAGACGACAGGTAGAATAACTAAAGCACTCTGCTCACATGGAATTGAAAATATCATAAATCCGGTACTGTGTGGAGCATAAATTCTACCATTATTGTCGAGAAAACTAGCTATTTCCATACTGTAATAAAGCGTGATTAAACTGAGACAATCTTCTGGCCAAGTTCTCCTTCATATATACACAATATTTCATAAAGTTCCCCCAGTGACTTAAAATAGATACTTACCTACAGAATCCTGATACACATAAACCTTGCACTAGCTGACCAAATGAAATCCACATAAATTACTTAATCTGAAGCACATCAAGTTCCTATATAAATTGTGCGGGGAAATTTTCTGATTTACAATGTTTTTATCTCAAAGAATAAACAACTTGACTCAGTTTCTAAGTTAGCATTCTTGGGGGGAATTCCCCTATTTGTGCAATCTAAACAGTAGTGCACTTAGCAAACAAACTAGGGATATTCCCTTTCTCCGTGTATAGTAAACAAAGTCTTTCTGTGAGAAATCTTTTCTCAGAACGAGGAGAAGCATCAAGGATGCTGTGGCTTACTCCAGAGGGTGGGGTTGTGGGGTTGAGTTGGTGCAATGAGGTGTGTGATGAAACAAACAAATTAAAGTGAATTCCCATATCCCTACGTCCATTAACTGCATTTTTTCACACTTTTCAAAAATCACAGAGCGGACCCCCGTTGGTTTTTTGGGGGGAAATTGCCCTTAGATCTAACAAGAAACATAACGCTAACACCTTTTTTTGCGGTTGATCGTCAGGTATGTAGTCTATTTCCGAAAAGTATTGTTTGGGATATAGGCCTATAGCCAGTGAAAATGAAGTGAAATTGTTCATGGTTTAAGGCCCAAACAAAAAATCAAGTTGTTCCCCAGGGTAGTAGTCAAAAAAACTAAATGTAAAAATGCACTTTTTTATTTAAAAAAAATTGAAAAGGGATTCCCAGAAATTGATCAAAATTGGCCTTAAATGGCAGTCAAGACAGTGGCAAATCATACTTGTTGTCCCAATTGTAGTTATAAAACAAAAAATATGATTTTGGATCACTTGGATATCTTATAAAAAATTGAAACATTTATCATCTGTTTTTGTTATAACATGCAAATCTCCTCAGTAAATAAAAGAAAAACAACAACAAAATACAGGTAAAATAAAATGGCTCCAAATTAAATGCATGAGGTCTACTACTGGCAACAACTTGAATCCCCTGCTGACGCCGCCACTATTCCATCAACCCTGGCTCCACCAACACCACCTAAACCCATTGGATCTATTCATCAATTACCTGACTTACCCCCACACATCAACCATCCAACTCCATTACACCCGGATACTGACTTTGTCCTTGGGTCAACCACTGATGTCAGTATGCATCAACCAGGGGCAGCAGAACGCTACAAGACTACAATATAGGTTTATAAAAAAACTAATTTTTGCACAATTTATTGCTTAGGTACGTCTAGTTATATCAGGGATTTTTTTAATTAAACAGTAAAATATAGATGACATTGAGGATTAGGAAGGGCTTGTGTATGCCAGGCCAGGCGAGGATAGTAACAGAATATTTACAGTACAATTAACCTGCGTGTTGTTTTTCAACTTATGACAACTTGAAGAAAAATGCATTTTTTTAATTTTTTTATTTTTTTTCCCCAAATTTTTCAATTTCCAGAAATTGTGGAGAAAGTAAACTACATCCTCTGTTGACCTGAGATATATGGTCAGAATGGTCAAAT
>JAMKCH010013532.1:0-34036 GCA_023653785.1 Ophioderma brevispina | reverse complement strand
TACTGAGCTGCACACAAATGAGGTCATTCATAAAAAAAACAGCCTGTTTTGATATTCAAGGAAGTTAAATATACATTTTGGCGAAAAATCAAAGAGAAAATTGGTTACACATGTCCTGGATCCTACACTAGCACATGAGTCAGTTCCACTCATTTATCAACCAACTACTTTCAAGGTTATAATGGAACTCTTTTATTATTCTCCTTTTACCTCATTGGTGCAGACAGCCAGCCAAGTATCATAAATGTGTTTAGAAAAAAAACAGACACACCTGTGGGCATTTTTGTTACAAGCTGGAACCATGTCGGATCAACTGCTCGTATGGTATAGTTTCTCATAAGAGTTGTTGCAAAAATACAAAATTTAAAAAAAGAAAAATTTGGGCAAAAAAGATGATTTTTGGCCAAAAATATGATTTTGAGATTTTGCTGTATTTGATCTATTCACAAATAAGCTTATCAGAAAATAACCATTTTAAGTAATTTGGAAAGATTAGTCTAAATAACAAATTAAGATAATTAAAATAAGAAAATAAAAGCAGTCCAGAGCAATTTAAGGTCATTTTTCTCAAAATATTGTTTATTTGAACTATGAGGCACATAACATGTTTAAAGTAGACCACAAAAGCATGCAAAACACATTAAAACCAGTTCTTTGACCTAAAGTGCGAATGCTTTTAATTTTAAGTAGAAATTACAGTATTGTCCCTTTAAAGGGGCAATTCGGATATGTTACAATGACTTGCTATATCAGGAGGTCGTGATGTAGCCATCCCTTGATGCGTCATGAAGCGTGGCGAGTAGACACGGTGATGCTCCGCCAAACCCCAGATGAATGGCTCCTACTGCTGTGCGGCAACTCCTGTGCGTGGGTTGGCTCCATCTTAGAAACACCTGCATCAGGAAGTCCGCCACCTCCTTTGAGTTGCTCGCAGAGGGTCAACTTAGTGCTTCCCTGCGCCAGTTCCGGTACTTGACCAGTCTGGAATTATAAGTCCCATGTTGTAGGTCTCCTTGCCTCTCAAGTCAGATGGGCAGCTTGGGGCAGAAGGCCTGCTGCTCTGTGGGACTGGATGAAATTGGCCATGCAGTACAGGTTGATCGACTTCCCAGAGTCTCCATCGGACGGAGACCCCGGAGTCTTGATCAGGACCTTATCTTGGAAGAGTCAACGGGTTGGCGTACAGCAGCGACAGGAGTCTTGGAAACCACGGTTGCCGAGGCCAATTCGGGCACACCAGAATCATGCGGCAGTTGCTTGTCCTGGTGAACTTGAGAAGAACTCGAGGAACTAGGGCGATCGGAGGGAAGGCGTATACTGTGACTCCGTTCCACAACATTGTCATGGCGTCCTGGTGAAGGGCCGCTGGGTCCCTGGCCCACGAGCAGTATGTTGGGAGCTGGGTGTTGAGGCGGTTTGCGAACAGGTCCACGTGGGGTGTTCCAGCCTGTTGAAAACTATTCTGCATATCTTGGGGTTGAGGTGCCACTCCACCGACGACCCCTGGACTCTCGATGGCCCCGACTTCCCGGCTGTCTTCCTCGATAGGGCATCTGCCAGGGTGTTGTCTTCCCCGGGAAGGTGGACGGCTGTCAGGGTGATCCGATGACGGAGACACCACTCCAGGACTTTGACTGTCTGTAGGCAAAGGGTGCGACTCCTGGTTCCTCCCTGCTTGTTTATGTGGGAGACGATCGACATGTTGTCGCACTGGACTAGGACGTGACTTCCCTTGACTAGACGGAGAGTCTGTCTCAGCGCCAGAAGAACTGCCCACAGCTCCAACGTGTTTATGGCAAGCCACAGCAGTCAGAAATGCGAGTTTTGCGACACCGTATGTCCGCTTTTTGCGACCCCGTGTGACGAGTTTTGTATGTGGTCGCGTTTTGCGACGCCGTTTTATCGAGTTTTTTGCGACGCCGTATTTCGAGTTTTTGCGACCCGTTTTTCCGAGTTTTGTATGTGGTCGAGTTTTGCGACGACGCCGTGTGTTCGAGTTTGCGACGCCGGGTGGCCGAGTTTTGGACGGTATTGTGGCCGAGTTTTCCGGTATGGAGCCGGAGTTTTGGACGGTATGTGGCCGAGTGTTCCGGTATGTGGCCGAGTTTTTAACGGTATGTGGCCGAGTTTTTCGGTATGGTGGGCCGAGTTTGGACGGTATGTGGCCGTTTTTCCGATATTTTGTCCGAGGTGTTACTTCCGGGGTATGGTGGCGGTTTTGGACGGTATGTGGCCGAGTTTATACTGTATATGTGGCCGAGTTTTGTTCTTTTTAGAGTTTTTGTGTTTTCCACATTGAATTAGTTGTCATTATTATTTATAATTTTGATGAGATTATGTGATTGTTTTTTGAATATGATTATCATAGTTTTATTTTAATACATTATGCATCCCATGACGTGAATGACATTTGACATTGTTTACAATAAGGTCTGTCGAAAAAAACCCTCTATTTTTTTCTTTTATCTTCTATTGTTTTCGTACAAATGCAACAATTATAACTTTGACAGTAATCACTTTAAATGGAATAAAAAAAATTTATTCTTGGCCACCTGTTAGCTTCAACACAAATGGTCAATCTACATGTATGATGACAATGTACTCAATGCATATTGCAAAGCGATAACTATCGGTTAGGCCACTGTTTTTTTAAACCAGCCTTTTTTGGCCGTTTTACACTGATGGAAGTTCTCTATAGTTATTCCTATTCCTTCGTTTTGAGATTTTCATACCCCCCCATCTTTTCCTTTTTGTTTACTCCTTCTAAACCTTATTAATAAACTATCCAAGAAAATATATTTTTGAAGATAAGATTAAGATACGTGTTTAAAATGGTGATCGCGATAATCTTTAACCCCCTCGTCTTCCTAAGGTATTTTTCGTACACGTCTTCCTAAGGGGGTGGTTACGACCCCCCTCTTAACTTGGAATTGATATGCCCAAGTATTATGTTTGGTATCTATGGTATAGGGTAGGGTCTCTTTTATCCAGTTACACCAACAATTATGAAAATCGCCATGTATGACGTCACAAACAAATGACGTTTTTCGCAATCGCTGACCTAAAAATATGATTTTCAGCCTAAATAACTCGCCAACATGGGAAATTGATTTTTCGCTAAAAAAAGTTCCAAATATATAATCGGAATTTAAAACCGTGTTTTTTGCTTATAAAGAAGCGAAATGATATTACAATATACATGCCCCAGTATAAACACCATACCCGACGATATTTGTCAAAATGGCGACTTAAACATTCCGAGGTGACACCACCCCCCTACCCTCCTGACTTTGACGGCTCTCCCGACCCTTAGGGGTGTTATGGTACCCCCACAACAAAATGACTGCAAGGATGTAATTGAAATTACCAACCATGTTCTCTATGTCGCTTTACTTTGGCGTTTGGGGCGACCGGAAAAATCCGTTAGGGCCACACCCACCCCCCCCCCCCCCCCTTAAGACGTCGAGGGTGTAATTACAATTACTTTTATGAAATAGAGCCTCCCCTGGGTCGCCACTATTCAATTTTCCTTTATCTACATTATGTTTTTAATATTTTTATCCTTTCCCACTTTTTTGTTTTTTCTTTTTCTTTTTTCTTTTCCTCCCGTTCCCTCCCCTTCCTCTCTTTCCTTTTCATCACACCCTCTCTCCCTCTTTCGCGCTCCTTTCTGTCTCCTTCATTTCTTTGATCTTTCCCTTTTTAACTTTTCACCCATCGTTTTTTGGCGCCTCTCTTCGTAATCCGTGCCAGCGCACGCTATGCAACCCCCTACGCCAACTGCTTCAACAGTGCCCATTTACAAATTGGTTCAACTTTTTTCAAACTTTTGAGATTTTTTTGTTCAAATGTCAAAAGACGGCCATATAAATTCACAAACAAATAGCGAGGGCATTGTTTGAATGCCCGTAGCTCAAACTTTAACGGAAAATGTACTAGTTTAATGGTAACTTTTTTAGAAAATTAAAATTGAATTCCTACACTGGAAATATAGTGATAATGACAATATTTTGTCATTACTGTAAGAAAACACTCGAAGTCAGTGTTTATTAACACCATACTTTGGTGGGGGGTTGGAAGTGGGTCCGGGATTCATGAAAAAAATCTACAGACCCCCCCCCCCCCTTTACATCGCCGAACAAAATTTCAGGCCCCCCCCCCCCGCCCTAATTGTGGAAAAAATTCAGATCCCCCCAAATAAACCAAGCACTGATTCTTATCCTTCTAAGGAATGTGTAAGACCAGCAGTCTTCAGACTAGAATTATTAACACATTGGGCCATTGAAAGAGAACTATAAAACATATCAATATGTTTGGGAGAGAATTTGCCATTTTTCGTTCCGAGCCTTTCTTTCTTTCAGAATACCAAGAGCTTATTTAAAATAAATATTAAGAAAAAAAAAAAATGAGATAAAGAAAACCAAACGGAACAAGGTGAACTTTTTTCTGCCTTTTTTCTCTTCTTTTCCTCTTCTTTTTTCTTTTTTCTTTACTTAAATAGAACTGCTGAACTACTGCTTTTCTTTGTTAGTTTTTTTATGTCACATGCTTTTTAACCCTTTTTATTTTTTTTTATTATATTTTTTAATATTTGTTTTTAATACCAGATGATCTCACGAAATGCTCCGTTGATTTCTGAGACAAGAATACCAGTGTTGGGGTATCAAATTCAATTCAATGCTTGTCCCAGTTGATTTATATCGGCCTACTCCATACTAAGTCAACCTCAAATCGGGCATGTTATGTCGAAATTTGAGGATTATTTACATGCTATTGGTACTATTTACGAGATACATCTGTGTGCTTCCCATCTTAATTTTATTAACCAAAGTTGATGTTATTGTCTGTAATCATATTAAAAAATCAATATAGTATCACGCACATCCTCATTATGGGGCAACTACCGGAGAGTCAGATCCTCACTCCGCTCCGATTCCGCATCTCCTAGCCTTTGCTCTACACGTAGTGATCTGGACTCTGCCAATTCAGTAATACGCGTAACTACACTGCGTACTACTGCTGTTGCCTCGTACGATGATTGCTTGGGTCATGCGTGTCCGTCTGCGCCCGTGGTGATCTGGATCTCAGATCTGATCTCGGTATGCGCATCGACTAGATCGCGCTCCGTGTAGATGCCCCAAGGACAAATACTTCAATGGTGAAAAGCTCTAAAAACACAAAACTTGGCCACATACCGTCCAAAACTCTGCCACATACCGGAAAACTCGGCCACATATCGGAAAACTCGGCCAAAACTGGGCCACATATCGTCCAAACTCGGCCACATACCGCGCAAAACTCGGCCACATAACGTCCAAAACTGGGCCACACGGCGTCGCAAAACTCGCCCACAAAACGGGCTCGCAAACTCGACACATACAAACCTCGAAGACACACGGGTGTCGCAAACTCGAACACTCCGGCGTCGCAAACTCGATAACCCGGCGTCGCAAACTCTACGACATACAAACTCGACACACGGGTTCGCAAAACTCGACATAACTGCGCCGCAAAACTCGATACACGGCGTCGCAAACTCGACACATACAAACTCTACACACGGGGTCGCAAAACTCCACATACCGCTCGGCAACCATCGCATTATGACTGCTGTGGCTTGCCATAAAACTTGTTGATGTGATGCTTGGCCATCTTCCTTGTCCAAGTCCCGGAGAGGCGAATGTCTCCTACTTGGGCTCCCCACCCCTCTTTGACGGAGTCCGAGTCGTGAGAATGAAGATGAGGATAGTTTACAGTACACAGTTTTTATACAATGCATAAATAATAAACTTACCAGACTTAATTGTCACTATATTTGCTATATGTGTGTGAACAAAGTAGGTTATCATGGTAAAGCATGATACAATCCAAATAATGTAGTTTCAAATTTGTAGTGAAAATCAGTACTTACTCCTTGGCAAGCTTTACACAAGTTTTAGTACTTTACTGAACTCTGATAATTAAGTAATCTGTATCTTATACTAGTCTGTTTAGAATGCGTTTATATATATAAAAAGTAAAGAGTCAATATATTAATTATGTACAATCTTCGAAGCTTCTTGATTTTCCTGTCATTACGTCAAGCTGATTTTCTCAATTAACATTATTTGGAGGCATAATGTCTTAAAAGACCATAATCCTTTAATTTTCTTTGTTCTTTTTCATTGATTTGTTAATTATGACCCAGTGTGTCGTTCAAATTGGTTCCAAACTGATTTTTAACTAAAGCTATTGACTTATCAGTAACCTTTACAGGAAAATGATGCAAATCCAATTTTCAGTCCAAAATCACACAATTTTGAATTATTCCTGTTTGACTAAACAATTATTTTAACATACCCCAGACTTCTCCCCCTATAAAGGTAACACAGCTTTATTTCTAATAAAAAGTGAGAGGCATTGTATTCTAGGGGGGAATAAGCAGTGTTACGGGTCAGTCAAAACGTTTTAACATGTTTTTAAAATGAATTTTTTTTGTTTCTTACTTAAACATGTTTTCTAAAATCATTTATTTCAAATATACAGTATGGATGAGAGATGACCTTAAATGCTCTGGATTGTTTTTTATTTTTCCTTTGTTTTTTACTTACGTTAATTTGTTAATTATGACTATATATATCGCCCATTAACAATACAGTGAAATCAGAAATCCCATAAGCCCATATTGGTTAAAACTGACTTTCATCTAAAAATACATGTCTTCTAGTTACCAAATACGTGAAATCAGAAAATCCAATTTTCTCGGACCAAACTCACTATGTGAATGTTCACGATGATATAGCAAGCATTGTAACAAATATCCTAGATTGCCCCTTACAGTTATCACTACTGTAATTTCTACTTAAAAGTAAAAGCATTCCACTTTAGGGACGCACCATTAAGACTTCAATGGGGGGGGGGGGGTCTTGGAAGTTGGTTGATGGCAGTTTTTTTTTTTCGTTGGCTTTTTGGAGGCAAGTTTTTTTTTTTTTCAAGTTCAAGGCGGGAATTTTTTTTTGCTACTTGGGTACGCATTTTTCGTACTAAGGTGCGGGTACGGTTTTTTTTTTAATGAAGGGGGAAAGTTTTTTTTTTTGCTCATACGGTGGGTGAAGTTTTTTTTTTTTTTTAGAAAACCTCCAAACCCCCCTCCCCCCCCCCGCCTTGAATCAAATGGTGCGTCCCTTAGGTCAACCGAAACTGTGTGAAATGTGTTTTTGATGCTTTGTGCTTACTTTAAAGATGTTATGTGTAACATAAGTTCAAATAAACAATATTTTTTGAAGAAAAATGACCCTTAAAAAAAAAATGCCTCGGGAATGCTTTTTTTTTCTTTTCTGTATTTTAATTTCTTTAATTTTTATTTAAGACTTAAATATAGTCCAAAACTTAAAAGTGGTAATTTGTTCTGATAAAGCTTCTTTTGAAGATATCAAATACATCAAAATCCTCAAAAATCATATTTTTGACCAAATCATCTTTTTTTGGCCCAAAAGAGGCCACAAAATAAATCTGTAATTTTTGGCACAACTCGTATAGAAACTATACCAATGAGCGTTGATCTGCATGGTTTGCCACTTGTAACAAAATTCCACATAATGTTTTTCTGAACACATTTATGAAACTTTGGCTTCTGTCTGTTACCTCTACTGCCCATATATTCAAAAGCGCGCTCTTTGATTGGTTGTTTTACAGCCCATTATTTGCAATAATGGGTCGCGAATACGCTCTAATGCTTGATGCAAAGCGCACATTCGTTTCCGCGCGTGCAACCATCACTATAAGCGGCACACGCTAAACTTTACGCGGAGGAAACAAATCGCGCGCTCTAAAGACGTAAACACTTTTACTTTTTTTAGTAAAAAATGACCAGTTTTTTGGGCATTATTTAGGTGATACGGTAATAGCATAGAATAAAGGGTGCGATGTTCATTTTATGTCGAATAATGTGTCCTCGGCATAAAAAACATTTTAAATAATGGGTCTCGGCTTCGCCTCGCCCATTATTTTGGTTTAAGAAAATAACGGGTAGATGTTCATGTTTAAATGTAATAATAATGTGTCCGAGGCAAGTAAAAACATAAATAATGGGCGAGCCGAGCCGAACCCATTATTTAAATGTTTTTTACTGCCGAGGACACATTATCGACATGAACATGACACGCACCCTTTATTTCTATTCTATTACCGCAAGAAAGTAAAATAATCTCGAAAAACTGGCCCTTGCTACTAAAAAGTAACAGTTGTTTACGTCTTTAGCGCTCTCGCTTTGTCTTCCCTCGTACATGTTAGCGTGTTCGCTATCGTTGATGGTGGCACCGCCGAAAAGAATGTGCGCTTTGCCTCACGCATTGAGCGTAATCGCACCCATTATTCCATAATAATGGGCATAAACAACCAATCAAAGACGCGCTTTTGAATAATGGGCATAGAGGTAATAGAATTATGTTTTTCCTTGTCCCCCCCCCCCCCCCCACCCTCGGACACATTATTCTTACATAACATGAACATCTTACCCTTATTTTTAAAACAATAACAACCCCATGTATTTACATTTATTTGTATTTACAAAAATTGTCCCCCAAAGACCCCCCAATTTGTGAGAAATCTTGACACTTTTAATCTAATGACCCCTAATTTTGATGAATTCTTGTCTAGCCCCATCCTAAGACTCTAATTTTTTGAAAAGCTTACCCTTTTTTTGCCTTGTCTCACAAAGACCCGCACATTTTAACTGGGCACACAGAATGTCCCCTAATCCAAAGGTGTGGTCAAGGTTATGTGGACGTGAGGGCCTCCCAGGAAACTGCTTATTTTTTTGTCTGAAAAAACTGAGGGTACCGTGGGGTGACAGAACAACAATTTCTCAAAAATAGGGGCGTGGGGTGATGGTGGACAGTGTTGCAAGTGTGGATCTCTGGGACCTGGGACCTCCAGGCCGGTACTCCATCTTTAATGGAGGAGGTCCCCCGGTTTTTCCCCGGCCCTTTACAATTCTTTATACCTTATTATGATTTTGAATTAATATAGATAAAACCTCAAATATTTGCAACCTTTGAAACACTAATTCTGGTGTTGATTCACCCTTAAAAACAACAATGTATTGCAATTAGATACATAGGAACTACCGCCCCTCTCTTGTTGGAGTTCAGATATTGCTATACAATCACATGGGATTTTTTTAGACCAATTCAATTCATTTGCTCGTTAATGGCATGGAAGCGGGAGAACAATATTGTTTATGAAAATTAGATTACATTTTGCTTTCTGTTGAAGTGGTTTCATGTAGTGGCCTGACGGGAACTACGAACTGCATATTTGGTAGCTTGCCCTACAATCATACTTTCTTGATTCAAATTCTTTATTTCTGATATTCCAAGTATTGAGCAGTGTCACAATGTTAAAAAGTCCCCATACCCGATCCTAATAGCCTCGTCCCTAGAACCCCAGATTTTACCGGAAGTGTCAAAATTTTGGATCGAAGAATGCTACTTTTTCCCATTTACCTGTATCTTAGGGTTAAATTATGTTTGGTTTTGGGATTTATGATGAAAGTGACTCCATTTTGGTCGACCATATTAGCTTTGCACCAGTACTCTAAGGGGGGGGGGGGGGGGGGGGGGGGGGGGGGGGGGGGGTGGTCTCACAAAATCACATTTTCTAGCTGTCACCTCAACAGACTGAAATATCGGCGTGAAACTTTACAGATGGGTTTTTTTGGGTGAAGGCCATGCTATCAAATGAAACTTTATATACTAAATCGGGACGCATCCCCTTCACATTAACATTTGACAATCATAATCAAAGAATATCTCCATACCATGCCACGGCAAGTTACCTACAGTCGCCTCTTATGACGTGTTGTTTACCGGAACTACCCACAACGTGGAGCGATTTAATGTTGCATGTTGTGCGCCCTTCTAATGCTTTTTTTTGTTTCCTTTATTTTCATAATATTGATCCTTTCTAAACAAATGGTCACGTATTATTAAGATACCTTGTCATCCGGCAAAATTCTGGCAAAAATACCTTTCGCAACATGTGAAGTCACACCAGAAATACCTCCACTGCACTTTTTTGGCAAATTCCGAATATATGCGGTCTGTTCGATGCCAGTGGATTGGATATGTGTTTAGAGTTTTATGAAAATAATGGCGTCGAAGAATAAGACATGGCAGGATTTTGTGAAACAAAATATCGGATGCACTAAACTCAAGCACGATTTTATGGTGCTTACACTTCATCCCCCCTCCCGGCTCCCTTTTACAGCATCAAACGCCAAAATAAACTCAAAATGACGGTTGTCAACGCACCGAGAGTCCATTTCGTACGCGCGGTCCGGTAAGTACGTATTGTTTCTAAAATTGAAAAAACAAACAAACATTGAAACCAGTGTTGAAATTCTCAAGACTGAATAATACCGAAAGGCATGTGGTAAAAATGGATTCGCCCGTAGAGAGTGCGGTTAACTTTCTTTGTTTTGCGAGGAACCGAAGTACCCGACAAAAACGTTCAGATTTTTCTCCGTCAGGTTCTTAGGTCAGACCCAATTACGATACATTATTACAACACATATAACGGACCTCTGATGCCAAAACTCCAGAACCCATCCTTTTTTCTGGAGATTTTGATTTTAGTTTTCTTTACACAAGCCTATGACGGACTGATAACATTATCTCTCGCGCAGTACCAATTTACAATACATACAAGATAGATTTATACCGCGCACATATAGATATATATTTCGCAGTCTGTGACACAGACTACACACTTTCCGGACCGCCGTATCCATTTCGCTAATACTCTCATTCTTCGGGTTGGGGTATTGTTGGCGATACGGTTAGGGTCAGATTAAGGATAACAGTTAGCGTTGGTGATAAGAGTTAAGGTTTGGATGAGGTTAGGTTAATAAAGCTAGGGTACTGTCCGGTTGGGGTTAGGCCTATACCATCGCTTTAGGGTTATAAATGCTTGAGTTAGTGTTAGGGTTGTATTAGGGTTACATTTGGGCCTAGGGTTCGAATTAGGGTTAGAATTGGGGCTATGGTTACCATTAGCGCCCGGGATTACGCTGGACTTTGGCCTTTAGGGGTATTAAAATGCTCAACGTGGACAACCACGCGAAATTTATGATACAGACGGTGATGTGTACGACCCTATTCTTGACTCTTTAAATGGTCATTTCGAATGAGGTCGGGGTTCAAAGGGAGCCGTTTGGGGACTTTATTAAGATATATTCTCATTTGTATTAAATGATAATACAACAACATTTAATATGCAATGTTCACAATGTAAAAGTAAAGATTTTGGAAAGAACATGCACATTAGAGGTCATTGACCTCTGACGTCACGGTCCACCACTCACTGACTTTGCGTTTTGGATGTCCCAAGGGACGACTTATACAGATATCATAACAAGACACTTGGTAATTCGGATGGATATAAAACGCCTCAATCTCTGGGACCAAAAGACACTAGGCCTATCAGTGATTTATCAGAAAGAGTCAAACTATTTGAAATTTGCGGGAATAGCTTAAAAATGAAGGATAAGTCTGTAGAATTCTCATAAGTTACTTTTTCCAACTGAAGGATTGACAGAAAGGAAGAAAATTGCATGTTTTCAAAGATAACGAATCTCCATTCAATTTCGTGTTGTAGTAAATGTCCCTACGTGCAATGAGGCCTAAATTTTTCCGATTTTTGTCCTTATCACGTTGCTTCTGGTCTTATCATTTAGAGCAGGAGAAGGATATCATAGGAGCCTTATTTTAAGGAATTCGTTTACCTCACACTACAGAAAAAGGTTTGACAATTTTGGTAGTTAGTATGGACCCTCTAGATAAATGCTAGGTAGGTAGTACTCTCAGATTGTGATAGGGCCAATTTAAGTTTACACAGGGGTCAAACTTTTAAAATGCCCCAATCATGTTGAAATGCATGCCAGATTCCAAAAATGTATAGTTTGTATCACCTACGACCATTGGTTTTGGAGTTATAGGGTAAAAATGGCTAAAATGGTAAAAAAAAGTCAATCTCAATTTGTACAGGGGTCAACATTAAAAGTTAATCTGATTATATTTTAAATACTTGTAAGTTATTGCCTGAGGTAAGAAGATTCCAAAAAAGTATAGTTTTGATTATGTTAAATGTTTACTTACGGAGATAAGGGTCATAGAAGGTCAACGCCAATTGGATTATGTTGCCCTATGACCTATTTTGTCGCATAACATGATAACTATACACTATAGACGGTACAAACTATTCCTTATTTTGACACATTAAGCTAGATGAACAACTTCTATCATTTTCAACAAAATTGGAGCAACGTCTGATTTTGACCCCTGTACAAGAAATTGACCTTTTTAACCATTTTAGCCATTTTACCCTATAACTCCAAAACCATTGGTCACAGATGGTACAAACTATACATTTTTGGAATCCTTATGACTAGACGGACAATATGACATACATTTCAACATGATTGGAGTATTTTAAAAGTTTGACCCCTGTGTAAACTTAAATTGGCCCCAATTGAATAAGTGACACCACAATTTGAGAGTACTACCTACCTAGCGTTGATATAGAGGGTCCATACTAACTACCAAATGTGTCAAACCTTTTCTGTAGTGAGGGGTAAACGACGATGTTTGACCTGGGTTCTAGATCCTCCACTAATTTGCAGAGAATGTTAGGATACCTGTACTTGTTAAAGACATGCCAAAATCTGATATTTGATGATTTTTTCGATTTTCTGATTTTGCAAATCACTGATAGTGCCCTTCTAATTGTGTTCGGTAGACCAAAACAAGATGTCCGCCGGTTGCTTCATTCATCTCATATGCAATTACTATTGTGCAGCCAATCCATCGTATAGATATCAGTGCCCCACCCCCGGGGCCCCACCATACATTGTATGAAGGACCATGCTTCATATAATAGACAGACGAAGGGTTCCACGTAGCCATGTGGAACCCTTCGTCTGTCTATTTATACATGTATGAGGTGTACTTTCAACGTGTGACTCAGCTCCATTTCTTATGTATTGCTTTATTCCGTCATGACTTGTGTGTCTAATTTTGCTACTTGTGTGTCTTATTTTAACAAAAGAAAAGTCACACAAGCATACATAGGTTAACCTGTATGTTTGTCCGTCTATCCGTCCGTCTGTCCCCTATATTTTTCAGAAAAAAAAACATTGTATTAATCGATGTTCCTACAACTCAAATACATTTATGGCACTCCAAGGGTGTGCAGTGCTGAATTTCTAAATGATTGATCACCCAAAAAGACCATAGGAAAGTCCATAGGCCCTACTGCTCTGGTTGTCTCACATGAAATGAAGACGAGTTGCTTTGAACTCGGCATACATCAGCACCCCTATCAAGAAACCTATAAATTTATATTTGACCTGTATGAAAGTTGATGGTGGGAAAACGGGTATCGCCATGGTCTAGTGTGGTGTGACATTTTCAAGTTGTCTAAATGAACACAGACGTTTGTATTTTCTTTTGAATTGCAGAAATGGGACCAAGTTTGCCAATGGGGCAGACGCACTTGAGTCTACCATGGTGCTGTGTATGGCTGTTACTCTTTTTAAAACTTGGTGGCCCTTTTCCGTTGTCAACGTATTTTGGTAGATTTCCTTGATTTTTGTGAACATCGAATAGCTGTGCAAGTTGCAGTTGGCCAATACATCCTGAATTTTCTCAAACAGTTTATACACTTTAGTTGATTTTGTGTAATTATTCCATATATTGTATGTTATATCGTCGTCGACCTGGGACGTGATGTGTTATTTAACTTTTAAGTAAAGCAAAGTGTTTTGTGAAGTGAAGTTCGTCTTGAACAATGTTTATGCATTTGAAGTCCACTGGGTATATTCGGGTAATTGATTTTATTGTTTATGCTCTTTACAAAGAAACTAAAATTTGAATGTTTGAAGAGCTTGAAGTTCATGAGCTTTTATATAAAATTGTTATTTTTTAATAATGTCAGGGCTAATCTTGGCATTAACAGCTGTTATCTAATTAGTAACGCTGACGGATTGGCGCCAAGATAGCGATTAACCTCCCTTTGAAACTCTGCAAGTCCTGGTTTGATGCCACATGAGCAGGAAGGGCATTCCATAAGCCTACAGAGAATGGGAGAAATGATCTTCTGTGGGAGGCCAAGTTGGGCCTTGGGACTTTCACAACAAGGTCATGAGACCTGACTGAGCGCCTAAGGCGAGGATCAACTGAAAGCAACTCAAGTAGCAGCTGGCTGAGGAGATCTGGTGCTTGACCATAGAACATGCGGTGGAAAAGAGTGACAATTCCAACTGCCCTGCGATGGAAATGGCACGTCTCTGGATTGCATCTAGTTTGAATAGTGAAGTGGGTGTTGCTCCACACCATGCTGAACTTGCATATTCCATGTTGTACTTGGAAAATAATACTTTTAGTGTTTTGTTTTTGACATTTATATATCCTTCAGTTGCCGAGATATTCAAATTTTTAAATTTTCTGCAATTTTCGGCCTTTTCTACAAAAAATCAAATTACAAAGGTCCCAAAATTTTGGAAATGTTTTTGTTCTCTTTGGTGATAATAAATCGTTATTTTACATTTCAAAAGAGAAGAATGAGTTACTACTTTCTTGTATTTAGTAAAACGTACATTTTACGAAGAGGACCTGTTATGTTTACTATCAAATACGTGACAATTCTATTTCCAACGTTTTACCGGTGGTGGAAATAAATGCTCTGCTTTTGTATTACGAGCAGTGGTTTTACTCGTCAAACACGCGTCAAACAAAGGGAAGTGGTGTGTGTCGCTTGTAATATGGACGTTCTAATGCATTTTGTTGTTTTTTAAAGGTTTTTTGGGTTGTTATTTTTAAAACTTGGTGGACACACTACCGTGTGTCTCAATGATAAAGGTTGATGTAATTGTTAGCTAAATCGCAGCAAGTAACCTTCTGCGGTAGCTTTTCCTGGCAGTGATTAGTATGTGGATAAGCATTATGGTTTGTTAGAACTTTTTGAGGACGCCATCCTCGGAAAAAATCTGAGTTAGCCGTTATGTAGTGGTTGTGAGGCTTTAATATAGTTAAGTCAAAATCCTCAATTCCGTGACTAATCAATTGGCAAGTAAGGTTTGACGATTGATTTGACTTCAAAGGACATTTTAGAAGGTTTTTAGCCCACATGTTCCTTTGGAAAAAGTCGGCAAATTCCACCGGGGGGGGGGGAGTTTCTACAGGGGTACATTTTAAATAATGGTCCAAATAACGTTTAGTATAGCTAAAATTGTAAATTGTTCGTGTGGTAACAAAGAGTAAAAAAGTCTATTATGGTGACCTGCCTGTAAAATGCATCGTTATGGAGATATACAGCAAAATAGGCTAAAGGTCAAATGTTCAGCAAAAGTCAAGGTCTTATACTGGTCTCATTTAGTTTAAAAATATCTTTAAAAATTGATAAAATTACATTGAATTAAATTATGTAGGGTATACCTACACTTGTAGCATCTGGAATTTTGTCCCCCATTGAAGTGTGTGGGGAACGTGCCCCCTCCCCTGTAACCACGAGAAGATGCCAACAGGGCAAATATACCCAACATACTTTAAATCAATGTACCTTTATAAATTTTTAAAGATACTTTTAAACTCAATCGAAACAGTATAAGACCCTGACCGTTGCTGAATAAATGTTTGACCTTTAGCCTACTTTGTTGTATATCTTCATAGCGATGCAATTTTACAGACAGGTCATCATAGACTTTTTACTCCTTGTTACCACACGAACGATTTGAGCTATACTAAGAAAACACAAAAAGAAGAGTAAGGACAACTTTATGTATGTTAACGCCAGATCATACAAAAAGTTTGATGATTCTGCATTTCTTTTAGATCTTTAAAAGGTGAATTGGGAGGATATTGACAAAGAGGTTCTATATAGATAGAGAGGCAAAACGTTACGTAATCTTTAGAAATTCATCGTCTCGCATGTTTTGCCGACCACAAAGAAAACATAGAGTACCAACAATAGAAAGCAATGGCTGCCTCCGCTTCTTCCACATACTGTGGGTGCCGCTTTGCATATACACTAATCGGCGTTTTCAATTTTGTAAAATAGGGGACTGCCAATCCGACATGTTGCCAGTTTGTTGTGGGGTTCCACAAGGGTCCATTTTGGGCCCGCTTCTCTTCAGCATATACATATATGATCTCCCACTTCACATCAGTAAGTTCACGTTAAAATCTGTCTATATGCTGATGATACTGATATATTTGTCAAGGGCCGCAGTGTCAAGGAGATAAGTGAAACCCTCACAGATAGAGGAGCTCGGCAAGGTGACGGATTGGCTTACAAAAAAACAAACTCACCCTCAATGTGAAAAAAAAACAAGTCAATGCTCTTTGCAAGCAAGATAAAATTAAGTCGTAGGAAAGACCAACTCTCTGTTAAAATCAATGACTCCAATATTGACCAGGTCCAAAGCTTCAAGTACCTGGGAGTCTATATCTCGATCAAGATACTTATCTCTAAGTGTGTCCTTCATGATAACCTTAATTGGTACCCAGCCAAGATCACAATATAGTGCCTCTTTAGGTGTATTTCTGGGGGCTTTAAGTAGATAACACGCCATTTGCAATTGTAGAGACTCATTTTGTCGATATCTTTCTTGCTATTATTAATCCAAATTGCACACGCATAGTTAATAATCGATTTAATGTAAGCAAAAAATCTGTTACCCTATTGACAGTTTGTTCAATGTGAAAATGATCTGAGCGACTTCCTCTAATATGAGTGCCTAAGTATTTATATGTATCAACTTCAGAAATAGGGTGATCACCTTACATCCAGATTTTGCTATTATTAATACGCTGGCCCACTATGAGGACATTGGACTTTTCGTGGTTGAAATTAAGTTTCCAATTTCTACCGAATTGGGCTGCAATATTAAGCGTCTTATTCAATTGGTTTTCATCATTTGCAAGTAGGACCACGTCGTCTGCCCAAAAAAGTGTAAACTTGAATAGCTTAATAGAGTTAACCAGATTTGACTAGTAAGGTAACGGACACAAAAGAAAAGTTAACGTTTACCAAACATGATATTTAAATCGACCAAGAGAATAGAATAGTTTCAGTAGACTTACAAAAGGACATGAGAAACACCCGGGGGGTTGTATTCAAAGGTGGATATGATGCGTAAACATGGACTTCCGAAATGCACCCTAAACAAGTATTTCCACCGACTAAAAACATACCCTAAACAAGCATTTTCGTCTGTTTTTGCTACCATAAACAAGTCTTTTTGTCAGTTTTGCTATATATAAGCAATGCATTGTGTTATGACCTGCTCCCACAAAACCAGGACAAAGCCGCCAGAGTACTTTAAGAGAAAGAGATCAATAAACTTGTGTAAAATCAATAGAAAACAAAAGAATTTCAAGGCATATATCTCAAAATGATAATTTTCAGATTTTGTCCAGGTTTCGTGGGAGCAGGTCACATATAGGCCTACCCTTATTATCAGGCTTTGCTCATGTTGCTTTACTTCAAAATTGCAATTTTTTTTGATAATTTTGATCTCGCGTACATCACAATTTCAGGGTTACGAAAAACACATACCTTTTTTTCATATTTTGCTGTTTTTGACACCCTAATCAATGTACGCGCGTACATCGCTTGTTGGAAAAAAGAGACCCCTTTTACGCGTTTTCTTGTTCACGCATCATATCCTCCTTTGAATACAAGTGCCCCACCCCGGGGAGAAACACTATGTCAGGCTCAATACCAGCGTGCAACTGATTGAAATGAAATACAAAAGAGAAGTTTACTGAAACATGTCACAACAGTGGTACAGATTTTCCCTATGTCCTTTTGCAGGTCATTGGCTATTTTATTCATAGTTTTGTGTGTGCGTTTCTGATAAAATAGTTTGAGAAGAACATTGCTCAAATTTTATCTAAAATCGGTAAGTTCATCATTGACTTTACATGCAAGATTTTAAATTCACAGAACCAGGGCGAAAATTCGGTTGAGTAGACAAATTGCCTATAGAATCTACTCGTCCTTGGGAAAAGCGGTTATTTGCCCACTCCTATAGCTCCTTAATTCCCGGGACTTTGGGTCAGAAGTAGCCCAGATTGAATTTCTAATTAATATTCATGAAAAGCTGCAGCGTGACCTTGAAAATCAGAACTCATTTTGGCCTAAAAACGAGTCATTTCAAAGTTTGATTTTTTTTTTTTTTTTTTTTTTTACGCGTTTTCTTGTTCACGCATCATATCCTCCTTTGAATACAAGTGCCCCACCCCGGGGAGAAACACTATGTCAGGCTCAATACCAGCGTGCAACTGATTGAAATGAAATACAAAAGAGAAGTTTACTGAAACATGTCACAACAGTGGTACAGATTTTCCCTATGTCCTTTTGCAGGTCATTGGCTATTTTATTCATAGTTTTGTGTGTGCGTTTCTGATAAAATAGTTTGAGAAGAACATTGCTCTAATTTTACCTAAAATCGGTAAGTTCATCATTGCTTTACATGCAAGATTTTAAATTACAGAACCAGGGCGAAATCGGTTGCGTAGACAAATTGCTATAGAAATCTACTCGTCCTTGGGAAAGGCGGTTCTTGCCCACTCCTATACTCCTTAATTTTCCCCGGGACTAAACTTTTAGGTCAGAAGTATCCCAGATTGAATTTCTCTTAATATTCATATGAAAAGCTGCACGCGTGACCTTGAAAATCCGGAACTCATTTTGTCCTAAAACCTCAAAGTTTGCTTTGATTGTATGTGGTTCCCCTCCTTAAAAATAGCGTCACGCAGCCCGCTGAGACTTTCTAATCTTTTTTTCTAGATTTTTGCTAACTTCTCTTGCATCGTTTCAATAATATATATGCTAACCGTTTGGCAAATCTGCCCACAAAACCCCAAGAGACAATTAAACCCATATGGGCATCTCACAAACGATCGTGCCAAGTCAAATTTGGATCCAGCTAGTCTACTTGGTGGCACCCGCTCGTATAAGTACAAGTAGTCACCTGCTCGCTAAAAATTTTTCACACTGAGAAGCGTGAAATCATCGGAAACAGGCGGATGCAAAACCGTTCGATTTTTCGTATAAATTTCACATTTTGGAGCCTTGGAATTATATTTTATAAATCTACGATAATCAGGGAACCTAGTCAACCAACTGTTTTGCCGATATGTGTGAAATTGAGAGCAGGACAGGAGAAGACATATGATACAATTTACTGGATGTGTGGACGGCGTTGTGCAGTGACGGCCAAGGCGTATAGGCATTTCGTGTGTAATTTGAGCTGTGTGGTGAACCTATCAAATTACAAGTGCCGGCGGTAAATTCAAATTTACCCTGGCATTTGTAAATTTGTAGGTTCGCTACTCATATACATCGATAGAGGAGACCCAGCTTTACACAGAAATCGCATTGAAAAGGGGCCAGGACTTCCGAGAAAAAGGTAAAAAAAGAAGAAAAATAAATAAGAAAAATACAGATTATCAATGTAATTAAAGCAGCTATCGATTTTCCCAAGGGTATTAATCATAACTCCCACTGGCACTGGTCCAGGGAAAGTGTGAAGGATAAATGTGAATGGCTTGTTCCTGCCAAATCGGTGGAGTGATTGTCTCCTTTTTGCTGATCGCCTCCTTGCTTGATCCTCTCTTGCTGATTGCGCATATTTTTAGGCGCATTTGTCGTGTTCATTGATTGCTTCCCATTTGCTGGCTGATTGGCAATGTTACTATGCACTCGTTGGTTTGTTTCCGTCTTCTTTGTGTTTGGATTTAACCATTATCTGTCAAGTATTTTGAGATGCGAACAAACAAGAATTGCCACGTTTACATGAATACAACATAAATCACTTAGAATAGTCTTTACATATTTTTGAGTATCTCGCTCTATTGAATATACTCTGGCACATATAAAGTGTTACGAAAAACAAAGAGCCCTCACGTCGGTTAGCTGCTCATTTTCAAAAGAATAGTGCTTCTGAGACAAACGATTAGTGATTTGAATCTTCGTGAAGGCAAAGAAAAGATACGTTTTTGATTTAGCGGAGGGGGGAGGGAGGACATACAATTAACAGCAACAGTGATTTGAAATCAGCATCAACAACCGGCGTAACTCGAGTGCTGTTCTTTTTTAAAAAGCTTAACTAAAGGTAGGAGGGCGCTCTTACGCATATTGGACAGTTACAAAAGACTTGACTAAAATGCATCTCTGTTCACGATATCTAAATCTCAATGACCGTTATTGGAATTACATTGTTTTGCACCCCAACGGATTTGACGGTCAAATAATACATATTCCAAAATTTCATGAATATTGTTAAGATTTATTGACAGTTTTAAGAGGTGATTTTGAATATCACTGGGACTACGAGAAAGCTGCCGTAGAAAATGCACTTAAGAATTCCCTAAATTATTGTTTGGACTCTTAAATGCCCACCAAGCGAGCAGGTCGTGTCTAACCCCACCCCGGTGAATTTATAGAGAGAAAACAGAGGGCGTAGAATGCGAACTTTCAGATTGGTGCGGCCATAATGTCCCTATTTTAGACGATCGTCATTGGTTTAACGGCGGGAAATAATGACGAAAAAATTGTGATTTATATGTTATATTTTTCTTATATATCAACTCCTCTCCTCTGTAAATAAGGTTATTTATGATTTTTATGTATGAATAACCCGAGACGAGGTCGTATATGGTTCATGGGAACACCCGTACCGACCAACATCAAATCCATATTAATAAATCGGTATGTGTGGTTTGTGGTCCGTACTACTGTTATCTATTTTGGGGGAATTCGTTTGTTTGAGTTGCTATATTGAAAGATGCTTGGCCGACATCGTCCTTGCGACTTCTTACAGGTGCATTTTTTGCTTGCGCGATATGGTGAAGCGATGTCGCGTCCTTTGCCGCGGCGTTGCGTATTTCCATTCATGCTTGCTCTCCGAGTACTAAGCAGTAGATATTGTGCTAATGATCCTATCAAAATAAAATTGCGACTTTGTTCTCATGCAATTTTTAACATGATCGATTCACTTTGCGACCACATAGTCAAAACAGAATTAGGCAAAAGTTCGTGTCGTTCGTTTATGTCATTCAACATAGCGTGGGACGCGATTGGCTATTTAGCATCGCCTTTGGGTGGAGCTTGTTTGCTAAATATATAAATAAAATATTAAAGATGCACCATTTCAATTTTCAGCTCACGGGCATGATAAATCTCTTTAGGGTGCATCATGAGAACATCAGCATCGTCCATACGGCTCACCACATAGAGAATTTAAGGCTGTGATATCATTGAAAGCCCTCCATAATAGTAATTATCATGAATTAAAATTTAAAAAAATCGAAATCCCATAACGGACCTTTAGGTAAAATTTATTCAAAACCAGCTAAGTCAAGTTAACCTAGGCTTATCATAGCAAGTGTATGTTATATAATAGGGATGTTTCGTTGTCATGCGCGAGGCGTGTACTTGATAGATCGTAATTCCATGTCTGCTTTACGTGCAAATACACACTTTGCGTATATATGACACATAAACTTCCCTATTGTCAAATTACATAGTAGGCCTAAACATTGTTGCCTAGCTAGTTCTTCCCCTGATTTCACTTACTATTCTTAGATTCTTTACTACTAAGATAAATCAATACACATATTGTTACTGATGCAGATACCAGAATTCCAACAACAAGACCACCAAGACGACCTAAACGGCTGCAGCAGCGTTCGAAATTACGATCGCCTGCAATTAACAAGAAATAGAATGCATGAACAAACGCTGCATTGATAAGAGATTGTTAAAATTTTGTCATTGAGTATAAATGTACCTTGTCTAATAGGCTGTCCAAAAAAAGTTTACACGTTTTCGTCCTGCAGCAGTCTCAAAATTGGGTAAAACACATCAAAATTGTTTGAGGATATTTAATTAACTACCATATCTTATTGGAAGCTCGTGCAAACGAGCGTTGAAATAACAAGCTAAATGACAAATGGGCAGTCTTCTTTTCCTAGAGAAAATAAAAAAGTCAAAAACCACTTTGCACACATCACTTTGCACACCCACACACACACCAAAAAAACCACTGCACACTATGGCACTTTGTTGGCGATCACGAATATATAAGATTGATGCACTCAAACAGTGAACAACGCACCCCGTCATATATAAGGAACTTGCTATTTAGTATTTAGCCACAAAATTAAGCAGTAATCATGTCACATTATTTTCAACTTTCTTTTATAAATTTAAAAATAAGGATATATATTCTTGTTCAACTTGAAAACATTCAAGCCTCTTATCAATTCAAGGTCCCTCCTAATTGAAATCAGCTCATTATGTAATGGACTTTCAAATTGTATTCAGTGATTCCGTTTGTCTTAATTTTAACACCCTCGTCTTACCAGGGGGGGGGGGGGGTACCCCTATGAACTTCGCTCCGGGTGCTCTTAAATGGCAAATACTTTCGCAATAAGCTTCTAGGTATCGTTCTCTCATCACCCTTTCTGGTTATTTTAGCGAAAAAAATGTGAAGGCAAGCACCTTCGGGGGTAGGTATGCGTGTCAAATGTGGGGGGAGGGGGCAGGGTGGGTGGGGGGGGGGTGGTTGCCACCCAAGATGTGCATTTTTGAAAATATTATGGCACAGTATTTCCTCTAAAACTCTGGGGGTTATGTAATAATACTAGCCATTGCCATCATTTAGAACTGAAAACCGCATAAAAGTCGATATCCTACCTTTTAAAGCGCAAAATTGGATTTTTCACAACCACCTATTTCCTGTGGAAAGCCATTTGCCGACTCGCGTAGCTTATGACGTCATTGTGAAGCCATACTAGTATGTTGGTTAAGTATTTTTGGTATCAAGGGAAAGAGAGGACCATAGCTATCACTACTAGTGACCATAAAATCATAGGCTTTATTCACGAATTCTAGAGGGTGGTACCCCCCCCCACCCACCCCCCCCCCCCTTGGTAAACCGTATCCCACAAAAAAAAAGGCTTGATAAGACGGAGAGTTAATGGTTCAGTTTCATGATTGAGATATTCTCTCCTCATTTTAAAATGGTAAACACTTTCACACAAACTTGAAGGGTGGTCAGTAGTTTGTTTACGTGGAGGTAGGCCTTCAGTTATGCACTGGTAAGTGATTACTGTTAACCAGGATGGGTCCATAGACTTTTAAGTGGTTTTCGAACATTTTCCTCTACACGGACGCCATTTTGTTAATTGCACTTTGTTTTCAATACCATTTTCACCAGGTTCGGACAAGATATTATAGTTAACAAAAGGATCTGTTAAAAAAAAACTTGATATACCGTATCAACACTTTTGAGAAATTTGAAGACAAATAAAGTGTAAACATTTCTGGACCGCAACTTATAAAAATCCTGCTTGACCAATTAAAGCAATCAACACAAATGGGGTTCAAGATTATCAACCTCCTCGTAGGGAGCCCCGGACGCTGATCTTGATCAGGGCGAATGATAATCAACAGAGACTACGCTAACATCTGTTGTCTTTTTAATGCACGTATTTTTAACTCATTGTTGTCTTTTTTCTCACTGGTATGTTTATCAGACCCGCAACTTAGTGCAACCGTGCCTATTAGCGAGGCGGCATAACTAAAATATATGTAACATCGGCATGTCGTGATTAAAGCAAGGGATTTTGTATATAAGGAGAGTAATATAACTTAAAATATTGAGATCATGAGCCACTTCAATTTTTACCCCCTGACGGGTTGGCAGCCAGTTTTCAAAATGGTGCCAAAAGTTGCTACCTTTTATTGTTATTAATGATTTACATTTTAAAATACCGTGACATGATGCCTAAAATGTTTATTTAATGGTCTGAAAATATTAGACGACCAATTTAAATTGAAAACAAAGGTTTTATGGAGATAAAGGGATGGATAAGTTTAAATCAAACATTCATCTTTCCAAAATGGCCGCCAAAAAGCATTTTATTTGGTTATTTAAAGATATGACATTACAGGATCATGTAAACTACTTTAAACTAATATTGTGTTTATTGCTAAGTAACGTCACAGATAACTCACAAAGAAATAAAAACATCTGCAGTTTAGCTTGTAACAGTGTTTTTTCAATTTGGCAACCATATAATGTGGCCATTGGTTTTGAACCCAACAACATCTAAAAAAAGGTAGAGGGCGTCACACTTTTCACTACAAAACTTTGGTTTTCTTTCTTTCATATCTTTGTAAGTACAGAATACTTGGAAGTTATTTTGATCTCATTTCAAAGCTGAAAGCTTAACCGATTAATATCTGGAGAAGTTTGGTTAAGTTATCTTGATTACCAAAACAGAATTATGACAAATCCACTCAGCCAAGGTGAGGGGGAGGGTCAGCGCCTGCCTGTACAAACTCTATGGGAAGTGTTGCATCTCCGTTTACAAAAAATGTTCACAACTTTGTCCAAACTGGTGGATTTTAATTATTTTTCTAAGACACGTATATAAAATCATATCAATCAATGTCCTCAGAAAGAGGATTGAACTTTGAGAGTGAAACTTAAAGGCATTTCCCATGTAATGTATACATGTACAAAGTAATACAAAAAGCCGCAAAAACGTTCTCCAAAGTTGTCTGAGCAATGTAACCGGGGAAGTATTTATCTTACCATGTCAAGGTATATTTTCTGGAAGGAAGTTGAAGAAGGAAATCAAATTATGCAGTCATTTTTGTTTTTGAGGTATGGTAACAGTGTTGCTGACCAAAAATTATCTGAACTTTTGTTGACAAATTTTGGGATCACCCTGTACTAAAAAGGTTACCAAAAGTTGTATTTTACAGTTGTAATTCAGTTGATAGTTGACACTGTTCTAGTCCAAATAAAATGATCTGTAATATGAAGTTCAATGGCACATGTCGTTCTTGAGATTTAGAAGATTTGTGATTTGATATGGATAATTTGTTCCCTTGTTATTCCTTAAAGGTCACCCTGTACATTAAAATGATGTATGTAGTGAGCTTTCGTATGGCCCTCAGCTTTTAAAATGTATTATTTTGCCAAGCGAATACTTTTTTGAGTTGGACACAAATAGGGAATTGAAGTAGTTTGTGCCAATATTAATGTGTGATGCAAGTCTGCGAGATTAAAATGCTCGCTGTTTCTTAAAATATCCTATACAAACTCATTTGCCAAAAATATCAAACAAATTTGTTTTTCTTTGCTTACCATAAGTGAATTGGTGAATAGCTTGGTTAAGAATGAAAATGGTTAACTCATTAAACCATTTTTATGGATATAGAATGTTTCACTTTAACATGCATTTCCACAGTTCATTAATTCACATGTCTTGCCGCGGGAAGTGTATGGTCAAAGCCCCTATCTGGTATTCGGATAGAATGCATTACATTCAAAAGTTTGCATGTGCAAGTATCTGTGATTATCAAGTTGCGCCAGGCAAGACTGATTATGACTCAAAGAACTTGTTTTGTAATCACAATCCATAAATAAAATGTGTGAAAGTTCTCACGCAGTGCCAATGATCAAGCACTCCGTGGATGTGATCTTGAATATAGTGAAACATCTGAATTCAGGACAAATACCAGTACTCGTCTTTGATCAGCCAACATGTATTAGAAGGCAAATCTAGTGGAAATGGCCAGAAATATATGGAGAAAACAAATTTGTTATCATGTTCCTCATGGAGGTCTCCATTTGAGATGGCAGCTCTTAAGAATCTTGGAGATTGGTTACAGGGTAGTGGCGGGGTGCAAGCACCTGAGTAGGCCCTTGTGCACTGCCCCAGGGTTTATAGGGGATAAGCACTCTAATCTCTGCTAAATACCATTGAGCTGATTAATATAAAGGGGATGTATTTCCCTGCTGTAACATTTGCATACGAATAATTGTCAGAATCGACACAGAAACCTTGAATTCCAGGAGGCACAATTGGAGACTGCGGAACAACTGCTCTAGTTCATGATGGTTCAGTCATCGTCTAGATGCGAAGGGTACTGTTGCGGCTAAGACATTATTCATACATTTCGTAAGGTCTCATGGTGGATCTGCCTATGGGGATAGGTATTATCCCTTACATCCCTAAATGTTCATTTTTTGCGGTTTGGCCACTTTTCAAAAAATCACGAGGCAGATCCCTGCCTTTTGTTAGGGAAAGTGCTCCTAGATCAACAATCGTTTGATCAACAAACAACAGATTACTTGGTTATCACTGATGGTGAAATGTGTTCTGAGCAAACTCCCATTGGAAGATTACTCTCTCCCTCTTCTCATCTCTCACAACGAGGCTAATAGCCACATGATGTTGCATTGTAGGCCCATGCTACACATCATTACCATAGCAAAAAATTACTCGTCAGATGTAGACAAGGATTGTTGTGTCTTAGCGGTAACAATTTCTACATTAGATCAGAAATGAACTGGGCCTAGGCATTTGAATTGGGAGAGTTTTGTGAACGTGCTGGCTCATACAATATCACGCGGCCTTGGACCCAATAAAGCATGACAACTCCTAATACGCAGTTAATAAATAAATACATACAAAAATTGCCATTTTGATAACGTAGGCTGTGATGTATTCATTACTTGGGGTCTAGAGTACCCAATGAACAAAATTATCTGACTTGTATAAAGTGATATACTAGTTTTACACAAATTGTAGGTGATACTGTTGATGAACGTCAACTCCATTCCGGCAAATAGTCGAGATTCTTTGGTATAATACAAGGACATGGATTTTTCCTAATTTGTTGTAGGAAACAATCAGCGATTCTGTTAATATTACCATTGCAATATCAGTTGATAGACACAAGGGATATTTCTTTTTGGGGTAACTTTAGTTTGAGATCATCACTTTAATGAGCTTTGTGCAAACTACAAGTGCATGAGTTTATGATATCATCAAATTTTGAAATACAAATTGCAAAAAAAATTGCAAAGTCTTATTCAAAATTATGTAACACACCTTTAATATCAAGAAAAACATTGTAACCTTAATTAACACTTATTAGCCGATCCATGTAGCAGAGATCTAGCAGGTTTATGCTTAGTATAGAGAGTAGTAAAAGGTGGGCGTTGCTATATAAGCCAAAAATATGGTCTAAAAATGGTCATTTCGCGGGGGGGGGGGGGGGCCGTCTGTAAAATGGCCGACAGGGACCCATATTGCAATGGCCTGTGATTGGACAAACATTGTTGTATGTAAACATGCCATTTTAGCATTATTTTTATGACTAGTAATAGGCATATCATAAGTAAAAGGGCAGGGTGTTGAAAATATTAGCCAATTTGCCATTAAAACTGGTCATTTGGCGGCCATATTGGAAAAATGGGCCGAAAAGGGACACATATTGCAAATGGGCCTTGGTGATTAGAAGAAAAATATTTTTTTTAACTTTCTGTTTTGTACACATAAAAGTATAGGTATAAGTAAAAGGCAAGGTCTGAAATATTAGCCAAAATAGGCCTAAAATGGTAATTTTGGCGGGGCAATCTGGAAATAATGGCCCCGCCCGACGGGTAAGGGATGCAAATTGCGATGGCTCATGATCTGATAGTTCGTACTACTTTTCTCGAATAGGTGCAAAAAATTTCATGCTTTTATGCACAAAACTGCACGATAGGTTAGCTATGCTGCCTCGCTATATACAAATATACCATGCTACCAAGAAGCTACTTGACAGCTTGGGACCATAGTTTAAACCTCACTTTACAGTTCTAAATAGCCCCAGGGTATTCGTTGTGTTAAAACAGACTTTGGGAAATTTAACCTAATTTAGCAAGTTTGGGTTTGTTAAAAGTTTAAAAACAGGAAACATGGACCATGCACAAGTTCAATGACAACCAGAACTAGGTGAAAGTCACTTTCACCCAGGGTCTGCATTTGAAATAACAGGGTCGCAATCAGTTCTATCAAGGGTCATCAGAGAAAGAGTAACGGGAGACCAGTACCAGTGGCAAACTAAAGTTTGAAAAATTTGCAAGAGTTTAATTCTGGTTGCTCTTATAACATATAGTTGATAGACTGTAGGCGGCTGGATGATAATGTTGATAAGTCATTTCACAACCAAACTAAGAGTATCAATGCCAAACTTTTTAATTTTCACTTAAAAACAGAAGGATTTATTACAGGAAGGTGATATAGAGTACTTTTCTTTTTTGTGTTTTTACTTATATCTCTACTAGACCTACCCATACCTAAAACCAACTATTGGGCTGTATTTCCGGAGGACGCCCACACAAAAAAATGGTCAAAAAATTGACTGATTATGGCCGTCACACCAAAAAAAAATACATTGCCCTTTCGTTTTCAGCAGCTGCCAATTAGCTCTAATGTGACACCTGTCCATTTTTTCACTTTTGAGTTCTTTTTAAAGCAACTAGTGACACTTTATTACCAATACCATGTGAAAATAAGGTGTTGTGTAGCAGAGTGCTTTCTTGGGCAATCAAAATGGAGTGTTGGAACGTGACATTTTGTTCACATTGAATACCATTTGATTCAATTAAACGGACACTCCTGTGGTTGATATCTGTGGCAATGTATCTTTTAAAGACAATCCCTCATGATAATGCCAACACAAATTAGGGGACTGGTCCTTGAATTTAATCAGATATGGTTTCGAACATTCTTGTCCGCAATTGTCCGTTCACAATTTTTTTCAGTCCAACACTTGTGCGAAGCCTGTGGGTCTAATGAAAGTAGTAAGTTCAATGTTTGTGACTTACTCTCCGAGAGTGATTTCACTCTACTAGGGTAAATTGTATAAGTTTTGAAAACCCCTGTTATTAAAATGACTTGGGCTGCCATTTCAAAATGAATGTTCCGTCCCAGTCATGTCAAACACATTTCGGTTCACGTCCAACACCACTCGAGTTGCAATCTCAAAAACAGGGAGGGGTATGCAACTTCAAAATGCTATAGGATATTTCTAGTGGTCCATGGGTTGTGAATACTACCAACTTACTTTGAGTTGTGATCAGTTTTAGTAAATTAAAAAAAAAAAAAAATTGCCCACGTTCACCTTTAATTTGGTCAAGTTCCCAAACCGCAAGCTTCAATCAAGCAACCCATGCAAAATCTAACAGTTTTGGAATATGGAAGGGCATTGAGGAGGAGGGAGGGAAAACAAAGCACTGATTCACTAGGGGAAAGGGAGTTGTGTTTCATCTTCTATTTGAGAAGGCTTAAAACAGTTTTTTTTTTTTAATCAATGTCAACACAGCTAAAGATTTTAAGTCAAAAATTCCATTACAGGTCCACCGGCCTAAACTTGGACATAAAGCTAATTATTGCTAACTTCAATGGGTGAGACTGTGCTTGCATTCGGTACAAATGTTCTCCACTGGCTACAAACTAATCAAGGATGAAAAAATCACTCTGCTCTGTTCTGTTTTGATTTTATAATAAAACTTATGTCTAAGAACCTGTTTGGGGATAAATAGAAGCAAAAAATGTCAAGAAAATTGTAAAAATTTCAGGGGGGGGGGCGTCAATGTTCATATTAGCTTGGTATTGCTTGAAGGTGCATACTTTACATTTATGATGAAGACAAGTCTAATTTCTTTTGGCAATTAATCTAAATTTCCATTAAAAACTATATGCATTTTTTACAAAAATTGCGCAATTTTCAAACTCTCTGATTAAAAAAAGTAATAAAAGATTAAGGTGTGCTTTCTATTTTTCCTTAAAATTTATAGTCTTACACACATTAGAAAACAAATAACAAAGCTTGACACTAAGTTTGAAAAAATGACCCCCAGGTTGACAAAAAGTTGGCAATTACTGTGAAACGGGCCATTTGAGCAACTGCTAATGAAACTTTGATATCTATACTTATATTTGTCTTGTCTGAAGTATCGCGTATACCCAGTACCGCGCCTGTGCTTTGCCTACACGAGCACTGAAAGTTGGTACAATGTATACGCCCGCGTCGCTACTTTGTACTTCGAGTTGGACAGAGTATATAGGAAGATAAACTTATGTATTTGATGATGATACTTAGATAATTTTGCACTTCCAGAACTGGAGATCATGTTTTGTTTTTTAAAAAATATGAAAGTATATCTCAAGTTCAAAAATTTACTTTATTTTTCTTCAGCATTTGATGCACTCTGGAGAAATGGATTAATCTACAAACTTATTAACTTCTGGTAAAAGTGATAATTTATTAAAATTATCCATAGCATGTATTCTGATATTTCATTTTCTGTAAATGATAAAATAACAAAATCTTGTAATACATCAGTAGGTGTATTTAAAACAAGGTTGTGTTCTCAGTCCGTGATCTTTCATCCATTTTTGATAATTGCTTGTCATCTAGTTTTGAAAATTTACATCATTAATTGTTTGAAATGGAAACTATAGATAAATATCAAAACAAGGCGGTTCAGTCTCGAACCACAAGTGTCGCTTGGTTGCGTGATCACTTGCTTTATGACGAAGTTTGGCAAAAATACACTGGAGAGAAGTATATGTTTTGTAGCTGGAAGTGCATTTCAAAAAGGTAAAACAAAATTGCGGCTGCAAAAGATGGTCGTTCAGTGGTCAAAGCATATAGCCAGCAGAGCATTTTAAAAAAAAGTTAACCGAAATTTCTGAAAAAATATGCAAATAAGCTAATTAAAATTCATGTATATGCAAATAAAGCAGTCAAGAGTTACACACATCACTCTATCACCCAAGTTTGAAGCAAATCGGGCATAGCATTTCAGAGAATTTTAAAAAAGGTTAATCTGAAAAATATGCAAATAAGCTAATTAAAATTCATGAATATGCAAATAATGTAGCCAAAAGCTACACGTGTGGCACCTCATTCTATCACGGTACCAAGTTGAAGTAAATAGGATGTAGCGTGTATATAAATTGAAATTCCTACATTAAACCATCAACATTCCATTTCTGGAGTCATAATTGATCAGAATTTCAATGTTGGTTGAAAATTACCATCATTTTCAAGTAGAAAATATGACATTTTTATTTTGTCGTCATTGTTGAAGTCCCAAAGGACAATGCAGCAAGTTGCATTATTCTTATTTCGCACTCTCATTCTGTTATCATTTTCGAAAATACAACATAATTTAAATGTTGTGAATCTTTTATCTCCAGAGTCCAGCATGACTGACCAGATATGATATTTGATTACAGAATTATATTACACATTGAACAAGTTTCAATTTTGGCCCGAATATTGAAGTCTATGCAGTATTTCAATGGATCATGCACTGCAAAAATCTTTGTTTTGAAAGGCATTGCAAGGTAGTGTTCAGCTCGTAATTTGATCTTGATTTTGGTATTGTGAGTATATCCCATTACTGTAATTCTGCCCGTTTAAGACAGAAAATAGAAATTGCCATTCTTGCAGAGACGATCAAATTACACGTCAGATTGGGCACACATATCGGGGGAGGGGGTGCAGCCACTTTGCGAACTGAACAAAACTTGCGAAATAAAGCGGTCTGCCGAACTGAAAATTGCAAAATTTGGACCCTTGAGAACTAAGTTTGGTTTCAAAATGGTAATACGAATCTGACTAGTGCCCTCTACCCTTATCAACACTGATGTAAACAACTATGTCAATATCAGCACTTAACCCATTGTACACCTATGTATCATTATACCAAGGAAGTTGCATTTGGAAGTTGTCTCTACAAAAACATGGTAAAAGGTCACATGGGTCAATTAAAGCGTCAATCTGTGTACACCCCAAGTAATTAGCCAGTGGTTTTTTGAGCAATTGTGGCACTTTATCGATTTTAATAAAAAGGTGCAGGGTAATGTAGGGGCCATTAAAGGTTCAATCACACTGTACAATCTTGAGCCAGTCAGTGGTTCGTTTTGAGCATGATTGAACAGAATCCCTCATTGCTAAGGAATTGCACATTTGACATAAAAATAGGGTCAAAGTCACATCAGGCTCATTAGAGGTCACTATGTGTCCAACCTGAATGAGGTTTGGGCTGGTTATTTTGTAGCAAGTGTGAATGGTAATAGCCCACCTAACTTGAACAGAATGATATTTATAGTTTTAACCACATTAGTTCAAAGGTCACATAGGGGTCTTTAGAGATCAAACCGGTACAAACTGGGAATCTTAGGCCAGTGATTCTTGTTCACAAATATGAGTTAATCAGTCAAGGTGTATACGAGCAAACAAGAGCGACAGATATTTTATAAAGCATCAAGGGGAAATAAGAGTGGAAAACACCAATACAATTCACAGAGGTGACCTTGACTTGGCTTGACTAGAGATCTGCAATCTCATACAAATGTTGTGTTAGACATCTGGTCCTTTTCCCATAAAAAATATGTGTGTTAATTGTACGTTAATGCAAACCATGCTGACCGGCCACAAACACTTTTCCGCGCATATAATTATGATAAGCAATCAATACTCCCATTGCAATTCCCAGTTACAAACTTGTTTCCACTTGCCGGAAAATAGCCATGATATTCCCATTGCACCTCTAATTTCAAGTGCATGTCACCTTGCAATGAGACACTTAGGTTCAGTGTCATTCAGCAAAGTGAAGAAATTTGACATCGGTGTTATTCCACATGATTCTGTATATGGTTAGCCATCCTTTTTGGTTACGATTCGCGTTATTTCTGTGTCGATTTCTACATGTCCGTTTGTCTGTATTTGTTTCTATTTTGTCTGTTTCTCGTTTTTTTATTTTGTCCGCATTTTTTGTGGGGGTCCTTGTTTTATATTTTCGCTAATGTAGTGTTTGTATATATTATTTTTAATTGTAACGATTGTAAGAGGTCCCTACACCTTCACGCTTCTGCGTTTAGTAGTGACCTCGTCATTCGCCAATCTTAATTTCTATTAAGTAAGTGCAAATAATAAAGTTTGTAGCATTATTATCATCTTATTATCATTCTCAATATTATAATATTAGCATTTATATCTGTAATGATTATAATCCTATTTTTTGTCAACTTAACATTATTATTATTCTGTATTAACTGTCAAGGAGCGATTTGGATATGATTGATTTACAAATATAAGCTGATAATCTGATAAATCTAAGTAATACCATACCGACACGATAGTACCGTCTCACTAGTCACATATATCGCGCATAATCTACAATTATTTAGGTACTTTTTCAACCCTCAATTTCAAGGATTGACTTATGGCGCAACGTTACAAACATAAAACAAACAACAACACTCAACAACGGAAGTCTTTTATTTAAATTGTCAATTCTGTTTCAACTTCCGATAGCCGAGACCATAACAGATTTTCCCATTACATTTTGCGGCATATAATTTGACACGCTGAGGTCATACCAAATGGTTTGTTTAGCCAATCTGGTCCTTTTCCTCAAAACTGCCTCAAACAATCTTGAAAAAGGCAAGATTTATCCGGGGCTTGTGCCTAAGGCCCCCTCCCCCCTCCCCCTCCCCCCCCAAAAAAATATATTTTTTGAAAAAAAGATGCATATTTGTAGCAAATCCTTTATTAAATTAATGGTTTTTTATTTTTACCATATGACCTTATGCATGGGGCAAGGGTTCAAGAAGTCCAGCTGCACACCATCAACCAAACCAATCTGAGTAGCCCCCTCGCAAATTCTTCAATTGTTGTGTAAGTCCCCCGAGGTTTACCAACTCTGACTTCTGTATATCATCGAATTTTTTAAAGAATATTAAGCAGTGGTCTATGATTTCTGACATAGATTTTTCTGTTTTTTACTCCTAAAACACAGATTATGCCTCAAATAAAGTTACACAGTTAACCAAAATTCAGAAATAGTCCTAAAATTGACAAAGGACTTGAAAGCGGACTCTTTAAACATGTAAACCATGCTATTTAAGATTAAGATACCCAATTTTTGTAAGTGGTTTTTTTAAAAGCTCCTTGTAACGAACATTTAGAACTCTGAAAGGTAATTCTGTGAAAAACCAGGCACAACATCAATCGTTTAAGTTCTGTGGAGAAAAAAATATAGGGAAATATAGGGATTTTTTTGGAAGTTTATAGGGATTTATAGGGAAGGTAAAATATAGGAAATTATAGGAATTATAGGACC
>JAMKCH010013531.1:0-26312 GCA_023653785.1 Ophioderma brevispina | reverse complement strand
ATACTAAGTTCGTAGAGGGTATATATACGATGCAGACATGTTACTTGATATTGAGCAGTAAGTCGATATCAAGTGATTGACGGTATTTCTATAGCTCGGGCTATACCTAACCGATGTGAATGATCTTTGTAGTAAATTAAAGATAATGAACCCAGCTTTCAGATGATACCAAATATGTTAGATATATATTACTTAAAAATTCAAAATGGCAGACACAATCAGGGTCAAGTTTTTTTTTACTCACCCTGTACTAAGAGAGTTGTGGAGTGCCAAATCGTGTACCACGCATTTCATACGGAATAAACCCCAAACTCGTTCTAACCTCGTCTTCATGGGCCAAATTCATTCCCATTGAAAAATTTGTTTCACACGATTTGGCAGTCCTCTATGGTGTAGAAGTTGTGACTTGTGGTGACCCGCGTGCATTATCCGATGACCCATGCATTATCTGATGACCCGTGCATTATCTGACAGAGCCCAGTGCATTCGTGAAAAATAGTGCATGCTGAAAACAATAGATAATCTAACACGAGAAGTATGGTAAAATCTTCCACTGAAGGGAGTATGGATTTCCAATAGAATAGCCCATTGGCTTGTTAAACCAACAAGGGGCTCAAGTTAAAATAGATATAGGTGAAGCTCTCTGTTGGGCTGTTACATTTAAATTCCTCTCCCCTCTGGAAGGTTAAGGTAAAATCTTCCACTGAAGGGAGTATGGATTTCCAATAGATTAGCAACAAGGGGCTCAAGTTAGTGAAGCTCTCTGTTTGGCTATTACATTAAAATTCCTCACCCCCTCTGGAAGATTAAGCTAAAATCTTCCACAGAAGGCAGTATGGATTTCAAATAGAATAGCTCATTTTCCTTGGTTCAAACAAAATGAGCTATTGTAGAAAATAACTAGAACCAAATATGATTTCCAATAGAGCAAGTGATTGTGTAAAAGTGGATAAGTGAAGAGTAATATAAAAACCAAGATATTGTCATAAGCGTAATTTCCAAAAACAAATGGCACACAAGCACTTTTGTTTCAAAATTACTAACGAACACTATAGCATGTGTTGAAATGGTGAAAGAAAATCCAGCCTGGTGTAATCTTAATTCCAATTTTTAAGCTTAATAACATGATATGGCATAGATATTTCAATTATGGAACAGTTAGGGTTAAAAAAATGTATTTATTACAAAGAATATGATAACTTAGATGGTGACTTCTTTTGCTGTTGTCAGTTCATTTTTTGCTGTTTACATTTCATTATCGTATTCATGAAATAAGTTGTTAGATGTTCATATCCTGAGGATGTTTTCAGAAAGCCCACAATCCCATGCAAAACACTTAATCACCGGGGTGTAACTATCATTTAATTTGCACTGTCAAATCCCAGTGACTTCTGTAGAAAGCAGTGTGTTTTAAATCTGCAGTATCTGTGCTAGTAGCGTGGGAGCTAGTAGACATTTGTAATACATCTCGAGTACAAAAGGTTTGAGTGATTATTAAGTAGACAGACTGACAGGGCCTTTTCAACATGATCTTTAGTGCCGCAAATGGTGTCTTAAGGGGGGGGTCTGAAAAAAAGAGTTACACGGACAAATTTTGAAATTGATCAAGTCATATTGAAAATATACCATGTGATTTGTCTAACCATAAGGATTCAAAAAAGGAAAATATTACTATCATAACCTAATGTTTTGGAATTATAGGCTAAAAACAGAAAATCAATAAATAGTGTCATTTTCGTTGTGCAGGGGTCAACTTTTAAAATTGCTTACGCATTTAAGGCAGTCAAAACTATCCCTGATTTTCATCTATGAGCTCCACATCAATAATTGCACCATTTGTTATCCAAATCCGATCAACTTGATTAAGGCTAAGTTCATTCGATTGTACAATGGAAAGACCTCTGGGGATTTATATACTTGATTAGCATCAACTTATTTTCCTTGAAAATAACATCACGAATCCCTTTAGTTAAATTCGAATTTAATGTTAGAATTTACTGCTAGAATGTGCTGTGCAAGTGATGTTACTTGACCATGATCTACACTGGGTTAAACCAATTGTACTGATGGGGCATTCTGAAATATCATCTGGTTCCTGTCCTAAGTTAAACACTTTTCTTACTTGTGCTCGTAATTCCTAGATACTGTGCACAAGAAAGAGTATATCGCCTAGAATTTGTATCCAATCAGGACTTTACAGACTCAGAGTCTTCAAGTGGAAAGAAGACGTGGTATAAAGGGCAGCAGTGTGTAACTGTAAATGGGTGATGTGTGAGGGTCATTGGCAAGCTAGAAATCATGTAGGGGGGGGCGGGGGGAGACACAGCTGTTTTGACCCAATGCAAATGTCTCTTTATTTAGAACACTTGTAAGCAATGGCAACACAATTTTGACAACTGATATAAGTAGGGACAAGCAAAGCATTTGCTCGCAAAATCAACAAAATCCATTGCGGGCAATTTGCCATATAGGCCTACAAAGGTCATGGATGTGTAATGTTATAGCGCCCTCTTATATGGCCATCTCCATAGAAAGATGTGCAAAACTCGATTTTTCAGAAAAATCATATTTGCCCGCAATGAAATTTCATAAAATTTTAACTGGATTTTCAGTGGCTAAATATTCAAATTCAGTTGTCAAAAGTGTGTCGCCGGCAATGTTTGTGTTTATTCTGGTTTTTGTCAGTATAAATGGACCGTTAAACAGTGGGAGGAGTTGTGTTTATCAAATAAGAAAATTTTATACCTCGACTGGAATGTGTAGGAGGGTCATTGGCAAGCTAAACATTTACCAATCAGGTAGGAGTTGGTTTATCAATTAAGAACATTTTATACCTCGGACTGTAATGTGGTAGGAGGGTCATTGGCAAGGCTAAAGATTTTTACCAATCAGGTGGAGTTGTGTTTGTCATTAAGAACATTTTATACCTCGGACTGTCAGGTGAGAGGGTCATGGCAAGCTAAAGATTGTTACCAATCCGGAGTTTTGTTTATCATAAGAACATTTTATACCTCGGACTGTATGTGTGGGAGGGTCATTGGCAAGCTAACGATTGTTACCAATCATGTAGGAGTGGTATTTGTCAATTAAGAACATTTTATACCTCGGACTGTAATGTGTGGGAGGCAGTCCTTGGCAAGCTAAAGATTTTTACCAATTCAGGTAGGAGTTGTGGTTATCAATTAAGAACATTTTATACCTCGACTGTAATGTGTAGGAGGGTCATTGGCAAGCTAAAGATTTTTACCAATCAGGTAGGAGTTGTGTTTATCAATTTAAAACATTTTATACCTCGGACTGTAATGTGTAGGAGGGTCATTGGCAAGCTCAGATTTTTACAAATCAGTGTAGAGTTTGTATTTGTCAATTAAGAACATTATATACCTCAGACTGTAGACAGAATTTACAAATTAATAGTATTTTTTTCAAAAACTGGAGATGCGTAAAATCCAGTTGTCTTAAGAGGTTGATTTTAATTTGTCTGTTTGCCTTATTAAGAGAGTTATGAACCCAGGATTTCAGCCTCAGGTTCTTCAAAACCCCAACATTTGAAGCTTGTTAAAGCTTGACAAAACAGAAGGCATTTTTGTCAAGAAATGGTGAATTTGACAATTCTTTCCCGTTTATTTTGTGCCTTCTGATAATTTTGAGAATCAGAAGATCAAAAGATTCTCTCGCACCCTATTTCCATCATAGTCACACAACTATGATTAATAAATGGTTTGTATTGGAGAAGAAATATGATTAATAAAAATCATACATTGATATTTGTCATTGCACCGGGCGTATGTCAATGAGTGTACGTGGTGTGCTTATTAATTAGGAATGTTTATGCGCTACATTGGATGATTCATTTTATGGGTGGATGTGTGCATTTTTCATTTGAAACATTACTGCATGGGAATCTGCCCTTTTTAGATTTGTTTGTAAAAATGTCTGCTGTAATAACATTAACGAATCGGTAATGTCTGTATATGTTTTATTTTTTTTTTTTTTTTTTTTTGTTTCTCGTTGCATTGGCAAAAATCAAGGAACTTGTGTTAGTTGACCAGACTCATAGTGTCACACACCCTGCAGGGCTTGTGCCATTGTTCGTCGTCAAACTGAGTGCATGTGTATTAATTTTTGCCAGTGCATTTGAAGCTAAAAATATGCTGACATTAACCTCTAATCAATTTACTGTAGATCTAGAAAAATTACTTTTTGCCGCACATGGCGCTGGGCGCCCTGTAGATCTTGAAGAATCACGGTACAGGGCGTCGGGCCAATGTAGGATCGAGACTAATTACTTGTTGTGGGCAGCCACAGCCGACGAGTACTGGTGGAAATTTTCGCGGGGTTTTTATTTCGCGAATTTCGCGAGTGAACATAAAAACGTGAAAATAAAAACTCATGAAAATAATGTTTTGCATTAGATTTGTATTGCATTGATGTCAACACCGTGAAATTAAATCCTCGCGCATTTAGCCAAAAAAATGTTTAAAAACGCGAAAATATCTGTACGCGGAAATTTCCACTATGGCAATTCCACGGTGACGTCCCCTTTGTAACGTCCATGACGCATTTTCTAGAGATTATATCGTGTTAATAACTGGAGTTTTCTAGAGTATTATGCTCTATGTAATTAATCAATTGCGCTGCCACCACTAAATAATAAACTCTTAAATTATCAATTAGTTTGTGAATGAGTAAGTGTTACAAATTCAACATGTGTAACATCCATGACGTTTCCACAAATGTAACGTCCATGACACTCATTTTGAGGTGTTTCTATAATATAGTAAGGTGTTATCCCATACTTATATTCAAAGTTAGATAGTGTGTTGCTTGTGGTTACATTATTAAACAGGAACCATGAAGTTTGAGGTTTTAACTTCAAAGAGCTTTTGTAATGAATGTTGTCCAAAAAAATGCTTGTCCATTCTCGTAACGTCCATGACATTCACTTCTAAAGCTCATATCTTTTTAATCAGTTGGGGCTCCCTAGAAGTTTCATGCTCATGTTAACATTAGACTGTCCACTAACATTACCACAAGTAAAATTAATATTCAAAGCATTCTGGTTTATTGGAATACCTTTTGAATATTGGTTGTGTGGTAAAAATGTAACGTCCATGACGGTGGAATTGCCCTTATACAGTAGGTTGCCTGTATGTTACTTTTTTGTGTTGTGTCGTTGAGCCACTCCGCCCCTTTTCAGAATTTCGAACCGACTTAAAAAAATTTGGTCTACCCGGCGAGCGCAGCAAACCGGAAAATTTGGTGCCCCTCCTATTGAGAATTCCCGGATCTGCCCCTGGCAACCAGTTTTGGAATATTGTTTCTATTTTTTGTTTTTGTTTTCCTTTCCAGATGACATTAACGGGTCACTCACTTCCAACAACAGCAGAAATTGAAAGTAAACTATCAGACATTAAGAATGCATTTTCATACAGCTATAAGGATGATGACATCCAAAAGGTAGGTTCTGTATGCACACTGGTTCATCACGATTTAACAATGAACCCCATGTCCCTGTATTTTAGGGTCGACCATGAGTAAGGCCTTATGGCTGTGTGCTCGGTATGTCTGTGTGTGTGTGTCAAACTTTTGGTCCCCTTTGTTTTGTCCGAATCTTTTTTAATGTAAGGGTGAGAAATCCTAAATTCTGACATCGGCATTTGTTTAACAATTAATTATGAGAAGTCAATCACTGTCATGTGTTAAAGCTTGTGCCAAATAAATTGTTTATCTCAATTTTTTTCAGATTGTGTCAGAGAAGGAAAGATTCAGGAGAAACCCAAGAAATTATGCCATGAAGAAGACGTCCTTTGTTAAAAGCCAGGGTAAGTTTTAACCAATGCAGTTAGGGCCACTGCTTTTTGTCTGGTTTAATCCAATGAGCACTCTACCGATTGGTCAAAGTGGAACTTTTGTGATTGCTTTAGCCAAGCAGCGACATGTAAAGAATGGTGGTAGGGTTGGAGAGGTTTAGAGCTTAAATATTTGGAAACTGCATTGCAACTGGTTATTGAAATGAATATATGATGTAATTAGCCAATCAGAAATGATGTATTAAAGACAGTAGTGCACAGGTTAAAAACTAAACATATTCTACAGAACTAATGTCATAGGGATGTGTTAATCTGTCTGTTGGTTAATAAATAAAAAAATAAGTAAATAAATTTTGAAGTAGTGGCCCTTGGCTGAAAGGATTTACAGCGTGTTAAAGAAGTAGAGGTCAGGGTTCATTCTGGGGTTATTTGAGGTATGTTTAAAATGCAAGAAATGATTCAGTTTTTGTCATAGAAATGGGTGGATATTCACCATGGCAAACTTGCTCAAAATGTCTTTTAGTTAGTTAGTTTAGTTATACCAAAGTTTTAAATCCGGTTTTGTCCCCGTTAACGAGGGTGGCCGGATACACCTCACTCAGCAATACTGCTGTGTGAGGATTTATTGGAGCAAAAGATAATTGACCGGATGCCCTTCCTGACGTCAATCCACAGTTTTCGGCGGTGGGCCTAGCCTTTGGGCAACCACGCCCACCACGCAAGGCAGCATGTGCTGGATGGCCGCCATTAGCTCTCCAGAGCTGACGCCCTTGTAGGTCGTCAGCTGTAGGTCGTCAGCAAAAGAATTCACTCTTTTGAGGAGTGAATTGTAAAGGTCATAATGTCATGCCGCTTTGCCGCTCTGGTGATGAAATTTACGTCACTACGCAATCATGTCGGAATCGCTAGCGGTAACCCAAGCGGCAAAGTGTCAAGCCAATAAATCGATCTCCCTGCCGCCTGGGCTGCCGCATTGCCCAAAGCGGCAAATCGCATTGAGTTGACTTGAATTCAACTCTGGAGTAGTGCCGCTCATGACATAGTTCCAAGCGATAACACCACTTGACTATAATAGCTCGATCCTGCAAGTGGCGTACACCAAGCGGCTCGCCGCTGAGCGGCAAGCGGCATGACACTATGTAATCACCTTAAGGGTTGTTTGGAAATAGAGGTTATTTTGTTTAAATTTAGGGGTCGTAATTGTTTAAAGATGCATAAAATGCCATTTCTCCCATAGATATGGATGAGAATTCATGAAGTTGCTTAAATGGTCCTTGCAAAATTGGTCACCATTTGCACGTCATATTTTCCTGTTCAGTGTAAGAAGGCAGGACGTATAAAAATCGATGCAGCAATATCAAGGGGCAAAAGCCCTGGTAGGAATGGAAATTGAAGATTGAAAAAAGTTTTATGGGAATTACATAAGGTCTCCCAAATTTTATAGATTGGTAAGTGAAGTTCTGTGGGGTGGAGTATATGTTCAAAGGTAGGCTTAGAAAAGTGAGATATTTTTTTTTCTCCAGGATATGGCAACGCAAGAAGGCAGAATGGAAGATGCCAGAAAACATGCAGTAGAATTAGACGAGTTAGTAATCTGTGAGATTTATTTCTTTTCTCCAGGATATGGCAACGCAAAAAGGCAGACAGAATGGAAGATGCCAGAAAACATGCAGTAGAATTAGACGAGTTAGTAATCTGTGAGATTTATTTATTCTTTTCTCCAGGATATGGCAACGCAAGAAGGCAGAATGGAAGATGCTAGAAAACATGCAGTAGAATTAGACGAGTTAGTAATCTGTGAGATATATTTCTTTCTCTAGGATATGGCAACGCAAGAAGGCAGAATGGAAGATGCCAGAAAACATGCAGTAGAATTAGACGAGTTAGTAATCTGTGAGATATATTTCTTTTCTCCAGGATATGGCAACGCAAGAAGGCAGAATGGAAGATGCCAGAAAACATGCAGTAGAATTAGACGAGTTAGTAATCTGTGAGATATATTTCTTTTCTCCAGGATATGGCAACGCAAGAAGGCAGAATGGAAGATGCCAGAAAACATGCAGTAGAATTAGACGAGTTAGTAATCTGTGAGATATATTTCTTTTCTCCAGGATATGGCAACGCAAGAAGGCAGAATGGAAGATGCTAGAAAACATGCAGTAGAATTAGACGAGTTAGTAATCTGTGAGATATATTTCTTTTCTCCAGATATGGCAACGCAAGAAGGCAGAATGGAAGATGCTAGAAAACATGCAGTAGAATTAGACGAGTTAGAGGAAAGGGCGATTGAGCTTGATAGACAGAGAAACAAAAACGTCAATGCTATCACGTAAGTTGGTTTTGTCATTAAGACATAGGTTTTGTAATGTTCGTTTCCCATATCATGCTTGTGAATAGAAAGTTGTTTTGAAATCCTACTTTTTTTAACCAAACAGGAATCCGTTCCGTCTGCATGAGATGCATCTTAAAGTACAATCATGAACATAAAGAAATTTTAGACAGATAACAAGAATTTACAATTTCAAAAGCATGTCACTCCCTCGCGTGACTCTAAGTTGCGTGTTGTCATCACGAAACGTTCAGTATTACTCAGGTTGTCAACCAATGAAATTACTCTATTTTTTTGTCTACTGAATGATATATTGATTGCTTAAATTTGGAGAACTTTGTGCCCTGGACCAAATTACAATCAAGAAACTCCCTCCCCAACTAAGGCTGTCATTTGCATAAACCCATTCTTCTCTTGTAGTTACATCAATCAGAGAAACAGAGAGCGTAACATCAAGGAAGCGGAGAAGGCCATGGCTGAGGAGATCAAAGTCTTGAAGACGGCTGAACCAGATCCATTCACACGCAGACACTGCCGTCCTACACTAGTCACCAAGGTACTGAGATATCTTTGACGATACATCCAAAATAACATTTCTAATAATAATCATTCTTTAAGCAATACCAACTTAAGCAAAATTAAAAAAAAAAAGTTTGTCTCAACTTCTTTTGCCCAAAGCTGTAGGTGCTTTGCTTTGTGTGTGCATGTGCGACATGGGATTTTTTTATGGTATTTTTGGCACACTTTCCTTTTGTGAGGAGCCTCTTTGAAGCTAATTTAAAAAATAATTAAAAGAAATCCCTTTAAAATATGGATAAAAAGCACTGCGATAATGTTAAAACACATGGATGCAGACAGCTGTGCCAGTCTTTTTGTGGTGCCTTATAAGAATCCAATCAGTCCCCTTTCTTGTAACAACAGTCATATTATAGTGGTGCAGTCTGTACACCATTCCAAAGGTAATAAAAAGTGTACTGTAAGATTGTAATATATCAAATCTCCCCATCTTAAATAATGGGTTCAAGGTTAAAGATGTAATGTTATGCCTTCATGAAAACAATGCCAAACATTTGTTAACATTTCTATTCTGTATGCCTTTTATATTTGCAAAATTCCCTCCCTCTCTCTCCTTCCTTTTCCCTCCCCTTCCTCGCCACTCTTCTTCCTTCCATCCTCTCCTTCCTTTTCCTTCCCTTTCTCCCTCCTTTTCCTTCCCTTTCTCCTATCCCCTCTGTCTTTCCTGGCCCCTTCTGATCCTCACCCTCTCCTCTCATTCCCCCATGCAAACTCCCCTCCTCTCTTCCCTTCCTATCCCATCCCTCCTCTCCCTCCCTTTCCCCTCCCTCCCTTTCCCCTCCCTCCCTTTCCCCTTTTAGTCCAGAGGGTTAAGACCCGTCTGGAGCAAAATCATGCACTTTGTGATAGAAGTATAGCATTTGGTACACGCTTAATATGGACCACAACCGATTATTTCAAAACGGGACCCCAGCTAGATTTGACCTGTGGTGGCCGGGGTGACCATTTTTCAAAATGGCTGCCAATCACATTTTCAATGTCTCATATTTCGGTTAATAACACTGATTTTTTGTGTCTATACCCATGTTTTGAATGCCAGGGTATTCAAATATGACATAATTTTTGAATATATTCTGTCAGGTATTTTGTTTTCCAATATGGCCGCCAATTTGCATTAAAATTTTTCTTTAGACCTAGCTCAAAATGATATTGGCTAGATTTTTGTGTCTATACCAGGGGTTCTCAACTATTATGGCTCGCGGGCCATGGCGGTCTGTATACCCTTCAAAATATTCATGCTCGCGGGCCAGATGCACCATCTTTTGCTATGTTTGCTGTATATTTCAAAACTGTTCAAGGGCCTACTACCAAAGCTTCGCGGGCCGGATCTGGCCCGCGGGCCGCCTGTTGAGAACCCCTGGTCTATACCTATTAGTACGTCAGCCCGGACCAGATTTTGGCACCAAGGGGTAGGTGGAAGAGTAGAAAAATTTCATTGCTACCACATGTTAGGTACATATGTGGGGATCATCGCCTGGGTGGATGTAGAAATCAGAAGTGGTGCAATTATTTTTTATGGGGCAAAAAAGGTCAAAATTGACCCAAATTAGGTAAAAATCATAGAATGGTGATTTATTTATTCCTTTTTTTTTTTTTTTTTTTTTAGAAGTATAGCATTTGGTACACGCTTAATATGGACCACAACCGATTATTTCAAAACGGGACCCCAGCTAGATTTGACCTGTGGTGGCCGGGGTGACCATTTTTCAAAATGGCTGCCAATCACATTTTCAATGTCTCATATTTCGGTTAATAACACTGATTTTTTGTGTCTATACCCATGTTTTGAATGCCAGGGTATTCAAATATGACATAATTTTTGAATATATTCTGTTCAGGTATTTTGTTTTCCAATATGGCCGCCAATTGCATTAAAAATTTTTCTTTAGGACCTAGCTCAAAATGATATTGGCTAGATTTGTGTCTATTACCGGGGTCTCAACTATTATGGCTCGCGGGGCCATGGCGGTCTGTATACCACTTCAAAATATTCATTGCTCGCGGGCCAGATGCACCATATTTGCTATGTTTGCGTATATTCAAAACTGTTCAAGGGCCTACTACCAAAGCTTCGCGGGCCGGATTGGCCGCGGGCCGCCCCTTCTGTTGAGAACCCCTGGTCTATACTATAGTACGTCAGCCAGGACAGATTTGGCACCAAGGGGTAGGTGGAAGACGTAGCAAGAAATTTCATTGCACCACTGTTGGTACATATGTGGGGATCATGGCCTGGGTGGATGTAGAATCAGAAGTGGTGCAATTATGTTTATGGGGCAAAAAAGGTCAAAATTGACCCAATTAGGTATAAAAATCATAGAATGGTTAGTATCTATTCCGACTTCATATTGAAATGTAATACTAATATATTCCCCCACTATATAGCTTGTTAGATTCAAGAAGAATTTGAATGTTGGTTCTGGGGTTAATTGACCCCAGAAAGGACCAAAAAGGGAGTCAAATGACTAAAATAGGTAAAATCATAGAATGGGATCAAACTTCATATTAAGAACAGTATTTTTAATTTCCCACTATAGCTGGTAGAGTCAAGAAAGAGAATTTGAATGTTGGAATTGGGGGTTATTTTGACCCCTGAAAAGGGCCCAAAAAGGGGTCAAAGTTGACCCAAATACGGTAAAAAATCATAGAATGGTGATGTATTGCATTTCCCCCACTTATAGCAGAAGATTCCAGAAGAAATGGGAATGTTGGAATCTAGCGTCAAATTTAACCCCAGAAAGGTGTGAAAAGGGCTAAAAAATAAAAAAAATATTGACCCAAATAAGGTAAAAAAAAATCGGGAATGGTGATGTATTTTATCCACTATATAGCAGGTTAAAATAAGGTTAAAATGATAAGGGGTAAAAATCGTAGAATGGTGGGATGTTTTATTCCAACCTCACTTGCGAATATAGTAGTAGTATTTAATTTCCCCACTCTATCCCGTGCATTAAGAAAGAAATTGAATGTTGTAATCGTGTCAAAATTGACCCCAAAAAGGGGTGAAATTTACCCAAATGAGGTAAACTATAGAATGGTGATGTATTTATTCCAACTTTATATTAAAATGCAGTAGTATTAATTTTCTCCCACTCTATAGCAGTAGATTCAAGAGAATTTGCTGGTTGAATCTATTGGGGTCAAAATTGAGCCAGAAAGGCCAAAAAGGTCAAAATTGATCCAAAATATGAGTCAGTAAAGGATAAAGATGGCAAGATAATAATTCCACTTATATGCATTTTAAGACTTCTTAAAATGAAAACCTCATTTCTATGAATAAATTGGTAGTAGGTAATAAACTAAATGTTGACCTATTGGGTCAAGATACACCCAAAGTTAATATATGGTTGAATCTTGATTGAATCGCCCGACTCCAATACCCACCGGTTAATTATCGTGCCCGTACATTTCAACAGTTTTGATATGAGGGCTAAAAAAGTGATTATGACCTCCTAGAATACTGTGTTAAAATAAAAATTCTATACTAAGTGGTATCTATTAATATCTAAGTTTAAATATTTAAGTCCTATGATTTCACAGAGTAAATGAGACAAATAGTACCTTCTACAGACACCAACATTATATCTCTCACTTACCTTGTAAAATATGTTGATCCGGGGACGAGGCTATTAAGGCCCAGTAAAAAAAAAATAAACAGTTTGATCGGTCCGGACTTTTGAAAAAAGTGAAAAAAGCTAAAAAATTAAAATTTGTTATTTTTATTATATTTTTCAAAGATGGGCCGACATTTTAAGATGGCCACCATGATAAATGAAGATGCGTTGCGTTGTGGAAAAATAGTAAGTATGTAAGAAGGTTTGAAGAATGCTCAACAAATACTCTTTAAATAGGTTATTGAGAGTTCAATAGTGCTCCGATTTTTTTTGTGGACTTCCCCTTTTAACCTCCTTTTGTGGTGGTGTTGCTTTTTTAAAAAAATAACAAATAACAAAATCGGCTATGGGGCATCCAAATCGGAGCGGGCGGGAATGATCAACTGCTTTTTTTTTATTGGCCTTAAAGAGTGGATATTAAGTGAATTGACCCAAAATTGACCCTAGAAGTGGCCCAAAAGAGAATGATCAAAATTAGACCCCAAAAGAGTGTGAATAAAAAGCTTCAATTGGGAAATTATACTATGGACGTTAATCTTTTGAGAAGCAAACTCCATAGGACAATGTTTGCACGTTTTGTCAGCTGGCAACCACATAGTTTCATCTATGTGACGAAACGGATTGCCCTGTGGCAAAGGTGGGGACAAATCATCATCATCTTTGACTTTTGTCGAAATCAGTGGCGTACTTCTTTGCAAAACATCTTTATCATGTATTGCTGCTCCGGGTGCTGCTCCCACTTCAAAGCTGGTATCTTGCTGCATAACACATCAGAGTATATAGTTAGGGATCTGCTACCCGGTCTGATATAATCTGGTCCTGATTGAAAGCAAGGCCCACGAAACTGTGCTCTATTTCGTGTCACCAATTTGGGGTAATAGGAGGTATTTCACCATTAGATCCGATATTTCGTAGGATGTTTTTTCCAGGAGATATTTGCAACTGGTTTTGGTATGAGTTGCCTGTTATACGTGCCATTTAAAAGTCATGCAGCTCACCCCTTCATTATCAATGTTTCTGCACCATACAGTAAGTGATTTCATTACAGCATGTAGAAGGCAATCGTAGTTGCTCTGGAGACAAAAGACTTTCATATTATTACAACCATAATATAAAACAGTGTGACAATTTACGGGCAGAAATAAACCAAAAGAAAAGATTTTTAACAACACTTAGGATTCTAGCGTCATTTACTGACAGACAAACTGTTTCTCTCCTACTGATTGTTTACCTAGTTTGCGGAAAAAGGACCTGAAATAGGGGAGTATTGGGTTAAATTATGACCAATTGGGGGTGGACCATTTTGATCACTTTCAAAGTTTTTCATCGCGAATGTCAGTAACAAGGAACACTAAATTAGGAGAGGGGCCATTTTCAATAGGGTAAGCCCCCAATACACACAGGGGGAAAATTTGGTCCCAAAATTACAAAGGGGGCAAATCTGGCAAAGTGTGGACTTTTACCTACATTTTCCACCTCGCAAATCTATTTGGCTTTTAGGGGCTGTGGACTGGGAGCGTTAGCCCCCACCGCCCTCCCATTGGTTATTACAAGCATGATTATTGTGCATTATACCAATTTTAAAAGAGCAAGACTGCAGATATCTAAAACATGCATTAATTGGTTAAGATATTTTGACCAAATTGTGGGTGTAATTTGACCATTATTATCCAAAGTTTTCAATTTGGATGTCACTACTGATTAACAGTGAATAATAAAGATTTTAAATTGGAATTGATATTGAATTACTGACTAAATATTGAAACATATGCATACCAAATACAATTGTCCTTGTTTTTTACCCATTTTAAGTCATTTTTTAATCTTTTGCCAGTTCTGGGGTTACATTTCTTTAATCGACAACTCTCTAGTGACGGGCAAATAAAATATATACTATCATTTTAAAAATTAAAGATGGAATAAATACATCACCATTTTATGCTTTTTACCATATTTGTGTCAATTTTTAACCGTTTGTGGCCCCAGATTCCAACATCAATTCTTTTGAATCTACTGTCAGCTATAGTGGGGAATTAAATAAATTGTAGTATTAATTTCAAATGGAAGTTCGAAATAACTAAATCACCATTCTATATCTAATTTGGTTCAATTGACCCTTGTGGGCCCTTTGGGGGTAAAACTAACCCCAGATTCCAAACATTCTTTTTTTTCAATCTAAGCTATATTAGTGGGGCAAATGAACGGTTTACATTTTCAAATTAGATGGAAAAAAACATCACCATTATATATTTAAACCAAGATTTGGGTCAAATTTGACTCTTTTTGGCACTGTCTGGGGTATTAAAATAACCCCAGATCCAACATTCAAATTTCTTCTGAATTATTCTGCTATCTAGTGGGGAGGAAAATTGAAATATGTACATTTAATATGACGTTGGACACCATTCCATGATTTTTTTTACATATTTGGGTCAAATTTGACCCCTTTTTTGGCCCTTTTGGGGTCAAAAATACCCAGATTCCAACTTCAGATTTCTTCTTGATTCCCAGCTATATAGTGGGCGAGAGGGAGGTTTATAGAGTAATTTCAATATGAAGTCGGAATTATTAAATAATGCTTCTATGATTTTTACCTACTGGTCAATTTTTGACCTTTTTTGGCCCATAAAAAATAATTGCACCACTTATGTTGCTACATCCACCCAGGTGATGATCCAAACATATGTCACTAACACCCTGGTACCATTGGATTTTTTCGACTCGACCCCTTACCCTAACATCGAACAACTTAAAGCACTTTTTCAAGAAAAAGTGGCTGACGTACTATATGTTGAGGATCAAGAAATCCAAATATGACATATATTTTGAAAAATCTAGGTCAGTCCTTGTGTTCTCAATATGGCAGCCATTGATTAAACGCAAGACCATTTACTTAAAGGGAAATAGTCAGTCTATTAAACTTTGAGATGTCATTTGGTTAGGTAAATTCGCACATTCTACATACTTAACAAGATCCCTGTTATTGGCAAATTGAATGAAAATAGGCTAGTCCTGGAAGCCGCCATTTTCAAATAAATTGGAACCACGTGAAGTAAACTTGATTCTTGTATTTCAACACAACAACAACACACGGATCTAAAATAGAGTCAAATAAGTTTCATTCAGATCCCTCACACTTGCAACGTTCTACATTTCAAGTATATCTATCCTTCTTTCACTGTCTCTGCATTTCCTTGGGTACATCTAAACTGATAATTGGGCATGATACGCTACTCGGCTACATCCGTTGTGTGGAAGAGTCGTCCATTTTAAAGAGTCATCCATTACATCTTGTCACTGTGCTTGGACGTTTCAAAAACCTCGGATTGACCTGCATGCACCCTTCCTCATAAGTGATGCAGGCTAGTGCATCTTGTTTAGTGGAATGTTTCCAATTTATCTGCCTTTTTGAGTGAATAACCTCTGTATTTTACTATTAATGCCTAAATTAACGATGTTAATATGAAGCAGCTCGGAACAGTAGTGGTATTTACTTTCTTTCCATATGGTCTCTAATGTTGGTACTCTTTTTATGTGCGATATCATTGTGTGAATTTAAAGTTGTTTTAATACACAATTTCTGTTGGGTCTTTTTGACCATAGAGGGCGATTTTAATAATCATAATACAATTTTACTTTACAAAGGCTAGTGTATTATGGACATAGGGTGATGTTTTCTTGTAGTTCGATTCCTTGTAGTAGAGCAGTACGCAGAATATCATAGGGGCGTTATTTAAGGAGTTCGTTTACCCCACACTACAGAAAAGGTATTACACCTTTGGTATTAAGATGGAACCCTCAATTAATGCTAGGTAGGGTAGTACTCTCAAATTGTGGATCACTTTTTCAATAGGGCGATTTACGTTTACCCTGGTTCAAATTTTTTAAAATGCCCGCCAAGCATGTTAACATGTTTTGCCATAATTGGTCCCATCTAATCCATAAGGATTTCAAAAATTGTCAACATAGTAGTTTGTACCACCTACGAAGATTGGTTTTGGAGTTATTGTTAAAATGACAAAAATGGTATCAAAGTTTATAAGGGTATATAAATTATGTGGGGGGGTTAAATGCTTACTTATGGAGATAGGGGTCAAAGAAGGTCAACACCAATTGGATTATGTTGCCCTATGACCTATTTTGTCGCATAATATGGTAACTATGCATTGCAGATGGTACAAACTATTCCTTATTTTGACACATTAAGCTAGATAAACAACTTCTTTCATTTTTACCAGAATTGGAGCAACTTCTGATTGTGACCCCTGTACAAATAGAAATTGACCTTTGTTACCATTTTAGCCATTTTTACCCTATAACTCCCAAACCAATGGTCATAGATGGTACAAACTATACATGTTTGGAATCCTTATGACTAGATGGGACAATATGGCAAACATTTCAACATGATTGGAGCATTTTAAAAGTTTGACCCATGTGTAACCTTAAATTGGCCCCTATTGAAAAAGTGACACCACAATTTGAGAGTACTACCTACCTAGCGTTGATATAGAGGGTCCATACTAACTACCAAAGGTGTCAAACCTTTTCTGTAGTGGGGGTAAACGATGACGTTTGACCTGGGTCCGTGCTCCTTTTCTATAGAGGTAGTGTCACGTTTGTACGTGAATTTGGTTGCCGATTCATACATTGTACCATTTTCTCCGAGAACTTCGGTTTCCTCGTACATCTAAAATCTGATTTATTTTCTGTTAATGTTGCAACATCCTTAGAAGATCCACTTCGGTAGATATGTCGCGCTTTATTAAATTGTAATATTAAGATTAGGCACAAATACTATGCTTAGACTAACGATTCAAACTCATTACTACATGGTGCCAATGAAATAGATCTTAAAAGGCTCCAGCGCTTGCAAAATAAAGCTGCGCGTTTTGGTGTTCGCTTGCAGTCGTGACTAGAGTTCGTCATAACTTTTGATCACTCTTCATTGGTTGCCTGTTAAGGAACGTACCAGATACAAAACCCTTCTTTATGTGCATAAGTCTCTTCACGGAGAGGCTCCATCATACCTTACTGATGGTCTAAATTTGTATAATGTGTTGGATAGTTCTGATGATACAAGACGAAGGCTACGGTCTTCTTCTGATGTTACACGGCTTGTTATTCCCCGTACCAAGCGTAGATTTGGCGACAGATCATTCAACGTAATTGGTTCTAGGCTGTGGAACAAGCTTCCTGTTAACATTAGAGAGGCACCTTCCACCAGTGTCTTTCAACGGCTTCTGAAAACATACTTATTTCCTGATGTTTAAAATGTTTGTTAACTTTGGAATTGTTAGTTTTCCTTATTATGCTGTATGTCTTATTGTATATTAATTTCGTATTTTTAGTATTTGTTGTAAGACGCTGTGTTCTGTAGAGCGCCATATAAATGCATTACTATTATTTTTATTAAGTATAAAAATCTCAACGTTTTTTAGGCAACTCTGGGGGACGAGGCTGTGGATCACTTTATATACCTTTAATATTATTGTCATGATTGTTTAGTTGGACTCGACAACATAGCTATAGACACAACAAATCAATTCAGTATGATTATTTGTAACAAAGATATTTGTATGTAAATCGGCGGCCATGATTGGAATAAAATGGCTGCAAAAGATTAAAAAGTAATATTATATTTTGATTCTTTGACCCTGAAAACATAAGAATATACACAAAAATCAAATTGATAACATTATTTTGTGTAAAACTATAACACAAGTGTCAGTTTAGTGTACATTGGCGCCATGTTGGAAAACAAAATGATTGACACGAGATCTTTAAAAAGTAGCGTCATATTTAGATTCCTTACCCGGAAAACAAGCATAGACACAAAAATCAAGCTCGTGTCAGTATTATTAACCGAGATATGAGGCACTAAAACTAAAAATGGCGGCCATTTTGAAAAAATGGCCATAATGGCCGCCACAAGTCAAATCCAGCTGGGGTCCCGTTTTGAAATAGTTAGTTATAGTCCATATTAAGTGTATGCCAAGTGTTATATTTCTATCACAAAGTGCACGATTTTTTGCTTATCCTCTGGACTATCTTGTCTCTTCCTGTTTCCCATCTCTCCCTCCTGGTGTTGGACCATCAACTAATACTTGTCTTTTAATTGTATATCAATTTAAATCTGGTACATTCTGTGAATTGTACCCACTAAAATACCTCTCTATGTGATTTTACTTCTACAGTCAAGAGATGAAAATGTTATGAGCTCAGAATTGCTGAAGAAATTAGAAGATGAGAGGAGAAGAAATGAAGAGGAGAAAAAGAAGCAAACCGAGAATACATCCGTGGAAGATGTAAGTATATGTGCAAGTTTGGAGTGCTGTGCAATTTCAGGGCTTTAACAATAGTGTGTGGCTAATGTTATCATAATGGATGTATATCTGCATGTGTGTCTGTCTGTGTTCATATATCTATGTGTGTGTGGCTGTTTATTAATCCACTGTTGTGACAAAACACAACTCTCCATGAACTTTAAACTTCATAGGGGAGTTGACTGCAATGACATCTGGTACTGTACATAGTTTTACGAAATGATATAACAATTGCATTTTCTTCCTGATTTTAGAGGAATAAGTAGGGTAAAAAGTTTTAAATCCGGTTTGTCCCCGCTAACAGGGGGTGGCCAGATTCACCTCACATTCACAGCAATACTGCGGTGTGAGGATTTATTGAAGCAAAGATAATTGACCAGATGCCATTCCTGATGTCAATGTGCTGGATGGCCGCCATTAGCTCTTCAGAGCCAACGCCCTTGTAGGTAGATCTTCTTTGTAGTTCTACCAGGGTAACCAGCTACCTTCCTCATCAGATTTCCTTAGAAACCTGATAGGGGTGATGGTTTAGCCGGCCACCAACAACCCGGCCCTGGGACAGGTAGTACTGGTTACCAGGATACCAGTAGCAGGCCCTCAAAGAAAACCTGACCTGACTGACATGAGGGATGTGAATTGGGCTAATATATGCATGCTTTGTGCGTACTTAGTCCCGCTTACTTGCAGGAGCAGGTCAAAGGGACAACTTTGGAATTTTTGCTCCCTGGATTGACTGCATCAATGTGTCTTTGGTCATCATGATTTACATATTGTGGAGTAAATATCTCTCATGCATCCTGTATCATAGTTAATGTACAAATACTGCTGCCAAGGTAATTTATGGGATTACTTATTGCTTCTCTTTCTTCTCACTAGGATATTCTGGCTGCGTTGACTCAAGAAGGTGCCCCAGCCAAGGTGGGAGAGAGGAAGGTATCAGAAGACCTGTTTAAGGCCCACGACTTTGATATAAAGATAGACCTTGATGTTCCCCTCATTGGTGAGTACTTTATTACACTGTCTCGTGAGGGATGGATCCTGTTTGAGAATTCATGCATGTGGGGTGAAATAGATGAAAATGTGGACATTTTCTTTTATTTAAAATTGGGATGCATTTGGATGTTCCCTGATTACTGTAAAGCATAATTTTGAGACGGGTATAACCCACTCGGAAGTGCCAAAGGCAGTCACAGCATCGCAGCCTGGTTGGGAGGCCATGCGGGGCACACTACATTACGAGTTTAATTCTGTCCTTGATGCACAGCTGCTTGACCCTATGCTAATTGTTTCTTTCATTGTTAGAACAATTTTAAGTAGTAGCAGCACAATGTTAGGGACATGAAAGAACTATTACCCCGGCAAAAAATCAGAAAAGTCCATTATGAGAATCTTGAAAAGACCATGATTTGTATGTTTGTCCTCAGTGTGTCCATTCTCCACAGAGATCTGTGGTAAATTCCTATTTGGATGCAATAAGGTGGTGGTGGTGGCAGCGGCGGGCAGCCTTGTAGGTAGTTCTACCAGGATAACCAGCTGCCCTCTTAACCTCCCCTTCAGATTTCCTTAGAAGCCTGATGGGGGTGATGGGTTAACTGCCGAAATCCCGGCCCTGGGGCAGGTAGTACTGGTTACCAGGACACCAGTAGCAGACCTTTGAAGAAAACCTGACCTGACCTGTAGCCTGACCTGACCTGTAAAATAATAAAACAATAAAATATCGTGAAATTTACGCAGGTAGTAGCTAGTGGAATAACTGATGCGTATCAGTCGTCAAGACTGTCGCTATATATATTTTTTGTTTATTCCGGTTTTTGTCACAAAAAAATGATACTTTGAAATAGCTGTGGATGATAACAAAAACATCCTTCAGGTGGGCAGTTTAAAATGCTTTTGTGTGTGGGTTAAATGCCTGTGTGTGTGTTTAAAATGACATTTTGTGTGGTTTAAAATGCCTTTGTGTGTGTGTAAATGCTTTTGTGTGTGTTTAAAATGCCTGTGTGGTGTTAAAAGGGCCTTTGTGTGGTTTAAAATGCCTTTGTGTGTGTTTAAAATGCCCTTTGTTTGTGTTTGTAAAAAAATGACTTTGTCATTTTCCCCAACAGAATCCCGACCAATGTCTGCAGACGGTGACAACCCCATTGGACGAGACAGTGCTCCGAGACGATCCCTCAACCTGGACGAGTACAAGAAGATGAGGGGACTTATTTAACACATACTATTATAATTGTAAATGGCACCCAGAAACATCCCTATTACAGCTGTGTGGAAAAATGGTATATTTATTTGGGATATCTTCACAGGGATAATTTTTCACGGGGTTAATTTTTCACGGGTTAAATAACTTTTCTCAATTTTTACACTACTGTCAGGTTTTGTAGTGTTTTGAATTTGCAGTTTCAACCAACTGAACAAATTCTCCCTTATGTTGTCAAAATATTTAGGGAAAGGGTGAAAAAACTAACAACCTTGTGAAAATAAGAACCATGAAAACCCCATTGCACAGTAAGACAGTAAAATATACCTCCTGGCAAAAATTCTAATTTTTGCAAGTCATTTGTTGTCACAAATTTTGCAAGAAACTTGAATTTGCCAGAAATCAATTTCTGTACAATTATCTTTTATGTAAGATTGATTAAATTTGCATACATTTCTTGCTGCAAATGGATGATTTCTTGCTTGTTTGTAAAAGGTTGGTGCTGAAAAAATGATTTGTTATCCATATTTTTTGGATTAACCTTTCTGCTTGACTCTTACGTGGAAAAAGGATGTAACTTGTAAACATTTCAAAGAAAAATACTTCCTTTTACCAGAGTGAAAGCCATGGTAAAAACAACCATGCTTATTGAGGACATTTTAAGGATATCCCCAACTCCATGGGGGAAGTTTCTGGGTGTCATGCCTTATTTTTATACATTGTGTACTATATCATATTTCCCAGGAAGTAGTCATAATAGGGTTTCTGTACAGTTTTGGAAGAAAATAACAAAAATCTGCCAAAGACAAAAACAGATTTTGTCTTAAAGCTTGCAAGTTTTCAAAATCACTTTCAGAGAATTGGCCTTTTTATGCAGAATGGGCCTTTGGTGGTTGTTTTTTAGGGGGGGGGGAGACATTTGAAATTATTTTTCCAGCTTGCTGCATTTGCCATCTTTGTAGACCCTAATGCTTTTGTCTTTTGCCAAAAGTCTGGGGCTGAGATTTTACCACAATATTCAAAATAAAACATGAAATCCAAAATTTTTACCAAACACATGTTCTGAAAATCCAATGTGCGGTCAAGCTTTGAGTCAAACCCCCTTGTTTTTAGTCCAATGACTGTTAGGTCAACCTAAATAAGTTTGTCTTGGTATTTGGTATTTCATGACACAACTCAAGAAACAGTGGTTTCGTATCTACGATGGAAATAAATGAAATATTTATTTGCACTTAGAGAGGAGAATCTCAAAAACGTAATTCAGGAATCGCAGTGCTTATTGATTTGATAAGATGACAAGTGTGGCTCACACCTTTAGGGGTTTTGGACAATTATTTATTTCAAAGCACACTCAGTCATTAGGCTATTCAAAGTGACTTCCATTCACCCCATTTGGAAGACCCACGGAAGCTTAATTAATATTAGATTATTTTTTGAAGAGTGCCCTTCATTTTTTCAAAATTTGAGATTCTTACACGGTTGGCTTTGGTAACGGCTAGTAAACTATACCTGGAATGGTTAGCTTCGAAAATGTCCTATGTGTCACACAGCAGGAAGTTTGTATTAGATAATTAATGCGGGATCCGATTAATTCACGGGCTGCTGGAACGTCCTTCCAATGGTGTGAAATAGCCGGGAAATATGCAATGTCCATATCTACGCTCCATCCATTGTTTTTTATTGGTTCAGGCAAGTCAAGTTAGAGGTTATTTTCTTGAGTGGCACTATTCATCATGGACGTACATTAACGTAGCATTTCCAGCCGCCGTTAAGTCCAATCGGGGATCCCTTTTAATGAGCAAAATCGCTTATTTTATGATAAATACACCATTTTTAGCATTGCGTTTTTCGGTTAATAGTTTTTAGACAATTACCAACATAACTCTGCAAAAAATATCATATCTTAAAATTGGGGGCGCCTTCAAATATTGCTAATATTGTTAATATCGTCTTGCTGTATGGGGGGGGAGTATTAATTTTTTTGGCATGGCCCAATAGGTAATGGTCATGCATCATCAATTCTGCCTGATCTAATTTCTGGATAATGATTTAGAAAAGTAATGAACATGACATTTAGTGGTGATAATATACCCAATCTTGCTGTGATAAAAATACCCCACACTAAATAATTACCTCACACATATCATGATTTCTATAAATGCAATATTTTCCAGCAAAATCTTGAGAATTAATATAATTAACAATCAGAGATGAAGATTCATTTCAGTTTTGTCCATACCTTCAGTTTTTTGTTTTAGCCTTTTTCACATGCCTTTTTGGACCACCCTCAAGGTAGGAGAAGAATATACTAATCCGGTCACCATTAAATGTTGGAAAATTCATGTCCTCCGATATTTTGTTTGCCTCTCGCTGACGTGTGTCAGCAACTTATGGAGTAGAACTGGTAATGCACTTCACCAGTTTGCATGTGGTCATTCATACATTGAACCAGTGGCGTAGGCTAGGATTTTTCATATTGGGGGGGGGTCCATTTGGTCCCGCATCTCACCCGACCGAAAATGGGTGGTCCAGGGCACGCTGAGGGCCCCGTTGGGTCCAGGGGCGAAGCCCCGTGGGGGTCTAGGGCGAAGCCCCCTGCAAATTTTGGGTTTTTCTGCTTACATTCTTCTGAGGCTAATTTTTGTAGCTTTGTAAATTTACTCGTCGCCCGCTTCCATTTACACTTTAAACCTATACTTTGCCGACATTCCGGCCTGCAAGTGCCATGTCCTGAATTTTTCAAGTGACCCGACGGGCTCATCTCACCCGACGAAATCAATTATGGGGGGCCGCGGCCCCCTTGCCCCCCCCCCTCTTGCTACGCACTGGCATTGAACGCCCGCTCACATTCACATTTGCAGTGATGTGCATTATTTAAAGCGGTCTGGCACATTTTCACAAATATGATTTCTTCATTTTGTTTTCTCAATGATAGTCTAGGCCATTGGAAGAACAGAGATATATTTTTAAACATAAATAAACATACCCCAAAACCGATAGGGACATTGATATTAGGATAACGACATCCATGTAATTTGTAGGCCAACTTTTAAGTTTTCCATAACTTTAAATCAACAATGTGAGATTTACAGTGAATAATTTTTGACTCATACTCACTGATATTAAAACCACAAAGGTTATAGACCGGTCAAACAATGAGCATGCTTGGGCAACATGTCATCCGGGCGTGCGTGTTTGTTAAACAGCCATTTTCGTGGTCGGCTGAATTTAACGTCATCAGCGACGTTAAATTATAAAATCGTTCTGTTTACCCATACGGTCGCTGATTTGTCTTACTCATTTCGGGTGAGGGCTTTGTATATCAAAGCTTTACACTCCAGCAAAAATTCGATTTTGAAAAATCTTGAGGGCGCACTATTTTCACAATGTGCCAGTGTCTCTTTAAAAGAATTTTGTTAAGCGTTTGCTAAGACCTTAATGGCCTTCGCTGTATTTGTGACCATTCCATTCAAAAAGTTGCCTACCCATGTAATGATAGGTGCATCTTCCTCTTTTGTGAAAGTATTATAAATAAAGTTACTCAGATGGTAGTCTAGATGTCAACCTATTGTCCAAAACGACCAAAACACATACGTGCGAACTGAAAGCTGTCATGGTTCATTAGACATGAAGAGAGTGGCATTTGTGAGGTTAATCAATACCTCCTATACAAATTAATCTAGAATTGAGTACCTACAATCTTGTTCATAATTGTTGGACACACCTGTGCAGGTTTGGTTTCCCGCCCTCAATTCAATGTTTTGCATAAGCCGATAACATGAAGCTTTATTAGCACGCATCTCGCCCCTCGCCGTATCTCGCCCTCACAAGGGTTCATCTCACCCCCATTCTCTTATCTCACTTCCGAATCTCGTCCCTCAATCTCGCATCTAGGATCGCGCCCTCACATCTCGGCCTGCAAGGTCCATACGCGAGATATGAGAGGCGATGACAAGTTGCGAGATATGAGGGCGAGATCCGAGATTGAGGGGCGAGATCCGAAGCGAGATCCGAGATGATACCAATAACGCTTCATACGATACCCTTGGTTAATCTCGCTGACTAACTTGCGAGGGGACAGTTTGGTGAAAGAAAGTTATAGTGGACGTGTGCTTCGAGCCTATATCCCTGCATAGCTGCCAATTTAACAAGTGTTCCAAAGACTTATGAACAAGAATGTAAAATAAATCCAGCAAGTAGGCCCCACCAAGATTTGAATTGAACCGTGACCCTTGGGTCCAAAGGCAAGCGCTCTAACCAATGGAGCATGCCAGTTATTCAATGAGACCACACATATTCAAATCCAAATGTCTGAGACTTGGAAACCAAGTGTTTCCATAGATTGCAAGCCCTGGGACCATGACTAGTCTCATACCAAGTCTGGTCTTCCCCTTCCCCGACTGCACCAGCCAATCATAAATTTTTAAGGGGAATCCGGAAGAAAAAGTGATGGGGGTAGCCATATTGTAGTGTTTGTTCAAGTTTGGTGCAAGGGCTCACTTTTTAAAAACTCTTCAGTTTTTACTTCATATAGCAGTCCCCCCCCATTGCCATTTGAAAACTTATTGTTTTTTTTTTTAATGAGTTTAATCTTAGTGAACATGAAGACTGAGTCTCACGTGTGGATAATTAAAATAACCTGAACATTTTTTTTTGACGTTTACCGCAACACAATGGTCAGTGATGAATTTTTCAATCCTGTCATTTATGTTGTGGTTGTGGTAGGAGTCTAAAAATTAATGTTAACTCTAATCTTGCTAATTTCAGGGGAAAACTAGAGGTATGCCCCCAGTTATTAGGGGATCCATGGGTGGAATATTTGAGGGAACCCAACTCAAGATACACTAAAAGGTTGAGAAAGTGTTTTTTGGACACATTCGAGGGTGCTGATTCCGAAAATGCACCATGCAAAATTGTCAAGTTTGGTGGGAAAGTGGATTTTTAAAGGGGCATTACCCGATTTCCTTATTTTTTTTTAATAATAGCTTTATGAACCTGTGGCAGATCCACTAATTTGCTTAAGGTTTAAGAGTGTTTATGTCAATTGGAGGTGCTAATCAAAACGACACCTTACAATATACCACATTGATTGAAAGTGGATTTGTAAAGGGAATACCCGATTTCCTTTTTGTTAAATATAGGTTATCAAACCATGCGTAATATCCACTTATTTGACTGAAAGGTTTAAGAATTTTTTTGGACAATTCGCGGGTGCTGATTCCGAATATCCCATGCCAAATTGTCAAGTTGGTGGAAAGTGGATTTTAAGGGCATACCCCGATTTGCCTTATTTTTTTTTAACTACTACTTTATGAAACCATGTGCAAGATCCCCTAATTTGACTTAATGGTTTAAGAAGTGTTTTTATGTCAATTTGAGGGTGGTGATTTAAAATAGACACCTACAACTCACACCTTGCTGAAGTGGATGTAGGCTTGTAAGTTACATTACCCTATTCCTTCA
>JAMKCH010013530.1:0-26884 GCA_023653785.1 Ophioderma brevispina | reverse complement strand
TGTCTGGACCTTGTACTGGTAGGGGCAACGGCATTTAGGAATGCCGGTGATACTCAAAAGATCATTTGCGTGTGCGCAATTTTTATCTTCCAGTGATTACAGGCCTGCTCGATTGCAGTTCCGTTAATCGTAACTATAGAGGTTTTTACATACACATTTTATGGCTGACTTTAACATTGGACTGGACCTCAATTACGAGAACTTCCTTTTTGGACCAGCGTACAAATAAGAAAAGTTACCATGTATCATGGTACGAGCACTCAAAGACACAGGCTTGTGACCTTTCACAGAAATTTCTTTGGCTGTCAATGCTATACAGATGTTGAGAAAATGCTAATGTACAGCACACATTTGTTTACCGATTCCGAGGATTATTTAAAAAACATGTTCTTTTAAAATTTCAAGGTCACTTCTCCGTCCAAACTTCCGGGATTTTATTATGATGGAGCAAGACAGCATCCGGTAGTTCAGCACAGAGGTAGATGAAATTCTGAAATTTAAGACCCAAATAAATCGGGGAAAGTCCGTCGAACAGAGAGTAGCGAGGAATACTATATGAAGTGAGAGCTCATGATCGCTGTCGTTTACGTGCCGAATTATTATTCACGCTATGTCAAAACGTCATACTGCATAACTTAGGACTCGCGTCCGGTGTGGCGCTATCACTACAAAACGTGTAGTGTATGAGTATTTTACACAATTTCTTTCGCCTGAAGCTGTAACATACTTCCAGTCAAAGCGAGCGATTGCATGCGCAAAACCGGACTTGACACAAGATCAATCTGTACGCATGCTTCAAAGCAGAAGAATTCGCTCGCGGCGACCGTGACTGCGAAGGAAGTATAGATGGGGTTTTAAAAGTTTAAAAAATTGGGGGGTCGCAAGTAAGACCTTTCACCTGTCTCATGACACTTGGATTTCCGGTTTTGACTTAGTCTGTGAAGTGAAATAATCGTCCTCTGAAAAAAGTGCATCAAATATGCTCTTTTAAGTTATAGTTTCTTCCTGAAAACTACATAAAACATTTAAGGGGTGTTACCGATGTTTACAGCCCAAAGTAATAACTTGCTAAACATGGACTCATTTGAGAAGCGTTTTAAGTTGAGCAAAATTGTGTCTACATCGGTCCCGAGTTCATTTTTGCATGACTTGAGGGCCGGTAAAATATGTCAGGTTGATACAAGATAAGGCCAGTCAAGTCATGCTTGGCAGGACTGGCTCGATGAACAAAGGGTGAAGGAGATAGTGAAGAAGCAGTACAGTACACGAGTGTGGGTTTTTTTTTAACAAAGTAAAACAACACACACTAAAGTTAAAAGGACAATGAATTGGCAGACGACCAAGACGAGATGAATGACATAAGTATGAACGTACATGTGCGCGAGAGAAATAGTGTAAGAAAAGGAAACATTTGTCTCATTATCATGATCAGTGTTTGTATTCACTCATTTTCCACTGACAGTTAAGCTTCTGTGACACTTTACAAAACCCAACACTCGACACCTTGACATTCTCTGAATTACGATAACAAGTATTTGAAAAAAAACGTGTGCCGAGGGTCGCCATAGAAACTAAAATTAAAAAATGCAAACATATTTCTTGTCAAAAAAAAAATTAGTACACAATATCAAGACTAATTTTTTTTGACACTTTTACCAGCAAACAACTGGCAAAGAGGTGTTTTGCCAAGTGAAAAAAACATTGATAACCATGTTTGTTTTGCTGACAAGCAAAAAACTTGCGAAACCATGTATGACAGGATTCCGGGAGAAGTGTTAATTGATTTTCATTTCATTGATTTACATGATTCGATTCAAAATATCAAAAAATAGGACAGTAACAATGGGAAGGATGACCAAAGCACTATACGTATATGACCAAGCAGAGCCAAAGTGCAAAAAAGTATGGCACACCCTAATACTTAAAAGGGCTTAGCAGCGATATGCGAGGAGATCGAAAAATGTGGACTGCATTTGTTTTAAATTATAAAATAGGGATAAGTGGGTACAATTCCATATGACTGTTTTAAATGTAGAAACAAACCAACCCAAATAGTGAAAAAAATGAGAGTATTTGAGGAAATTTGTCATACCGGCTCCCGCAAAAGACATAAAGCGATGACGCTCAAAATCTACAATTAAACAGCTTGGTGTGGTGTACACTAGCACAGAATATACCAAAGCCTAATGTTTGTGATTGGGTTCAAACTTATTGATCAGGGGTGCACAATATCGTGCTAAAATCTGGGATATTCACCCAAGAGAGGGCTGTTTTTGATCTCAAGTCGGAATTTTGATACGCACATCTAGAATTAAAGAATCAGATAAAAAGTACTGCATTGTAGTCTGTTACTACACAGATTCAAGTCAACCACTTGAGGTTATGTTTGCATATCATTTGCCAGTAACAAAAATACAAAAAATATTGAAGTTTTGATTATTTTTGATGTTCGGATTAGCAAATCGCTGCTGATCCCTTTAAGTTACGGTGCAAGAACAAGGCCAAATAAAACAAAGACAACATTTAGTGTATCAACAAGACAAGACACGTGAGACAGACATGTTGGCTATGGCAATTGGCTAATATTGGACAACCAGTGGCACTGACATGTATAGTAACTATGCAAGGCGAAGACAATAAATGGGAACAAAACGAAAGAGATCCAATATGTAGACTAGCATTACGCACCCCAACCACCCAATTCCCGAGTCACAAGCGAGTAAAAATACTAAAAACGAAATTCACGAAAACACACAACCTACATAAAAAAACATGGGAAAACCATAAATAAACCCCATCACGTAAAAACCAACCCTCTTGATTGCAATATTTACCATCACATGTAATGCCCAAGAGCAATCGACATCGCACGCGCCTAATGCTCAAAACAATATACAGACCACTGAACCAGTAACTAAGTCACAATTCCTTAAGAGTAACGTGATATCATCGGATTTATACATGCACTTAAATGCATTAATGAAACAGAGTTTGCACATAGGGCATCAATATTTCCACAAGATAGTAATTAGTATTGAGCCTGCAAACACATCATAGGCTATTCTACACTGAGTATAATTTTAAACATAACATAGCCCCAACATTTGGCTGCCCTATATAACTAGTAGGCTAGTCAGTACTGGCCATAACCAAGAAGCTTGACAAGGGCAAGTGTAGTCCTGATACCAGAGCTAAAATGTAAACATGATATGACAACTTGCCCCACGGCCTTAATATAACCACACTGCCTCAAAAGCCAGTCTTGGCGAGAACTAAGAAAAAAAATTCAAAGAAAAAGCCTTTAAAACATTTTAAAACCGCGATGATTTTGTTAGAGGTCAAAATTGCATCGCAATTAACACACCCAACACTAACACTCCAAATTTAAGTAGTAAGTGGGATCATTTTCACAAAGAGAAAACGTCATGGTTAATGAAAAGCTGCTGTAATGACATCATAGAGCTAAATCGATGTAACTCTATGAAGACTAGACTTCACTGCAGAAATCGAGCATATGTGGTTTTCTATAGCCGAGGTCCCAGGACCTCGCAAAAATGGTACCAAATCGCATCATTATGCTGTCTTTTATTAGAAATCAAGCTATGCAACTTTCATCTCTCGATAGCCTTTCGTTTTCTTGAAATGCATTTTTGCTTAAAATTGGCTCTGAGGGCGCTTCCCATAAATGCACCATCCGATTGATCATGGTGATTTAGCATTCAAAAAGTTGACGAGAGTTTTATTATGAACACTTCCTGAAATTTGATTGCGTGAGGTTTGCGGTTTTCAACTGGGCTTTTTATGTCATAAAAATGCCTTCCATTAAAACCCACACATAATAAAGTTTGTTGAACCCCTGTGTACGTTCCAATGAGAGGTTTTTGTCAAAGTTTAAATTGATCCCGGGAACAATGGTAAGTGGTTACAACACGCTTCTAATCTTCAAATGAAAATGATGAATCATCAATTCTGATGATGGCCCACGGTAAAAATTAAAACTTTTGATATGATATGTACTTTTTTGACGCGCCCTTGCAATCCAATTTTAAGCTAAAACTGCCATAATGATGAAACGAAAAAGTCGTGGTGAGAAAGAAGTTTGCATATAAGATTCCTTGCAGGCAAAACATGTTTATTGCCACAAAAATGAAGGTGATTAAACAAAAGCTTCTAAGTCATTGTCAAAATAGGATTTTTGGGCAATTTGGGGGCCATTTGGATTTTTCGTTGGGGAACAACCCCTTGTTTCCGCGCTTTTTAATTTTTTTTCTTGAAATGGGATAAGCATCATTAAAGTCATCATTCTAACCTGTTTCGAAGCGATCTGAAAATGTGACCCAATATGAACCCTCTATAGGCCAACCTCTAAACTTAAACTTTTTCCTTTCGGCTTTAGAAAAATCAGTTTAGCCTAAATATCTGTTATGATCGCTAATATATAGCTCATGTATCAGATGACGTCATAATTTGTTTCAATCACCTATTTCTAATAACACTAGATTGCGCACTCCAAGCTCAAAAGCCCGTAACCATCTTTTCCCCCCAGTGCGTACTTATTTCATAGCGTGGTGTACAATTTATTCATATATTTCCCTGATTTACAATAGCGTGGTGAAAACCAATTTATTCATATTTCAGCATTTGCATAAAACGATGTACCGTTTCCAGGCGAACAGATTGCGGCGCGCATAAGCGCGTACGACTGGATGACCGTAATGAATATTTATAATTTTCCAAAACACGGTTACGGTGGCCGCCTATTCGTCAACACTTTATAAAATGAATCTGTGGTTTCAATCGAATCGTGATCACTTTTGCCAAGCACGTGGTTCATGCACCAAAACTTCAACATCCACGTTTCCGCCCAACCGGGCGGCTGCGGTCGGTCTGTGTGAACATCCGGTTGCCAGGAATTTCACACGAGGTAAAGCGCCGCCTCCATTTATTTAACAAAAACCTAACAGCAGACATCGACATGGCAGACACCCAAAAACGTGTGATGACCAGTAGGATTGCTTTTCAAGCAGATCATGAACATATAAGGGTAGAACATGCACCGGAGTTTTTGGCCGCGATCGCATCAAAACGCTCAAAAAACGCGATTTTGGGGGCTTCACAATCACGATTGTTGTTGGTCTACATCATCGCAATTTTCATGATTTTGTAAAAAACGCCTGTTTTTAATGTTACTTTTGCCAATAACAACACAAATTTGATTATTAAAAAATCATTATTAAAACGGCGGACGAAAAATTGGATGACTCCCACCGCTTTCCATAAGTGCAAAATATAGGCCAAATGTATAAATAAATCCTAGTATAGAACCCTACCTCTAACCTTGATTAGTTGAACACAGATGACCCGACCTATTTTCCAGGTATTAAATTGAGCACGATTTGGTGTATTCCAAGCTATCACGCGCGGATCTCAGTGTCTTGTTCATATTGTTTATCCATGGGATAATTAAACTATTCGGAATTAAACAAAGTCGGAACTTGGCCGCGGTAGAAGGTATTTTCCCCGGACGGGAATCGGTAGGGATGCGGAAGAGAGGAAAAAAACTTCCCACACTTCAGGGGCAAGATGGAAACCCGTCCGCTATCACTTCATCCGAGACCGGGGATTCCCCAATCCCACGTGCGAAAGTAACTTATTCTCGGGGATGTATGCAAAGGGGGCCTCATCCCGCGGCAGCGGCTTCTACATCTGGATATCAAATATTTTATTCGGAATAAGAAAGGGAAAAAAGATAACAGGGATAATGAATGTGCTCTTGTTATTTTTCAATCCGAGACAAAAGTAAGAAATAGGATGTCAACCTTTGGAGTTTGAGTATTTGTTTTTTGCAAAGACTTTTTCTTGTCCTGGTTGACTATAAGGGCAAACCTTGTTTTTGGACCTATTCAATTAAGTCAGGAGAGGGGAAAATGAAAGAATTCAAATGCACGTGCCACACCACCGGATTATGTTGGAGGACACTCCGATCATATCTCAACTCAACTGCCACTAAATACAATTTCATTCAGGAATGGAACGCACAGTGTATTTCAAATGGCCTTAACATTCCTCACAATACCATATTCAGTTCTGCCCTGCGCCTCATTGAAGTTCACCTCCGCAAGAATGGTACGGGGTCGCATATCAGTGAAATCTATTATAATTTAATTGTTTTCGCACTGCATAGGCAAATTTAGGGCACTGAAAGGCGAATGTGGATTTGGTGTGCCATTAAAGAGGTAAAAAATATGTGATTGGGTGAATATTCTGACTCTGGATAGGGATCTGGCGCTGCGGGTGGGTTTCCACCCGCAGCCTATGCTACAGTATCGTAAGAAAAATAAAGTTTTGGGAATACAAATATCAACAGACCTCGCGCTGCGCAACATCATGTCGTTCTAACGGATTATACTCTAGGCTGGACCGGTTTGAACGCTGATTACAAATCCAATATGTAAACTGCATGAACGACCAGTTCCCGTAAATGGGCCAGCAGGGGGGGTGGAACACTCGGTACATACGTAGCAACGCGGTAATGTTTGGGTGCTTTACCAGCTGGTCCACGAGCGTTTGAACATCGCCTCCCAAACGGGGTGGTGCTGTTACGTTTTTGGTTTCCTCCATGCTGTTGTTTGATTTTATTTTCAAAAATAACACAAGCTATCCCAAACAAATTTAGTGTCACAACGGAAATGCATTTTCGCATTTTTGACTTTAAAAATCTCGCATTTTCGCAAAGCGCGCATTTTAAAATACGGGCCGCGTCATTTGCCATTTTTACATCGCGCAAAACTCCGGGCCTATGGTAGAATATAATGTTACCTCTCTTGGAAAACCATTCGAATACCATTCGTACCTCGGACATAATTTCACACATTTCGAGAAAGAAAACTGGTCGATTCAATGCAATCTAGTAAACTTTTTCGGCCATCGCCTTCGACACAGAAATCGAGATCACTTTCAAAACAAAACCCCCGTTTTTGAATAGAAAACCTTCGGATCCCCATGTGGCAAGTCTCTCGTGTAGAATAAGTTTTACACTACATGATTAAACATTTTTATGATAATAGGGCAATTTCATGGTACGTGTGACACAATTACAAAAATATCCAATTTCAATCATCAATTTCAGATATATTTAAAATTTCAAACTTCACAAACAAGGTGTTACCAACAACAAAAACCTATTCACTAGTACAACAACAAAACAGTTTCATTCAAGTGGATTTTGATATTTGCACAGTTTCGTTTCTTAATTATTAATCATAATAGTCGGTAACAGTGTGACGCCAAAAGTCCCTATGAATTTCTTACTGGTACTACCATCAAAACCCTGTGAATTGGTCAAAAGCACAATCTTTTGTTTGTATTCATGATATTGGGTATAGTTTTAGGTTTCCTGTGATATCTTTCAATTAAACTTGGTTGCTAGATTATCGAAAAATATATGGCGATCATACGTGCCTCCATGTCCGGTAACCGTGTGACGGTAACAGTGTGACAGAAAGGTTTACCAAAATATGGCAATTTAAAAATCCAATTTTCATAGCCATAATCTTGACATGTAACTGGTGTAAGACGCACTGGGTAGTTGGTGTACTAACACTTTAGAAACTAACCAACCCACCCCCCTTTTCATGTTGTTTCATTATACATGGGGTCTCAATTAATTAAATAATACACTATTTTTAAAAATTGCATTTCCGGTTGTTGATGTGGGAAATTCAGAATTAAGTATTGTTATGTATTTTGGTAATATTAAGCCTGTTTTGAGGTCTATGTATCATTCCAAATTGCAAATTATCTTTTTTAGTACTCACCATGAAAAAAAAATGATGATATTAAAATCTTCATTCGGTAACCTGTGAACATTGAATTGTTTATATGTTAATAGTAAACTTGCACGCAAAGCATTTCAACGTTTGGCATAACTGGTACACTAAAAATATCTACAAAACATTCCACTTTCTATTTGAAGTTTGCTAACCATACTGCCAGCCTATTATTTAATAAATTAACTGAATTGGGTGACTGCAGTACATGTTCTAAGTAAGCTATTAATCAAAAACTGGCGGGCTTAATTAAACCTTTGATTTACCTGTAAATTGTAAATTGCATTAATTAAGTTGCAATAAACTCCTGGAAATATGATCCATTAATAACAAATATTGTATGTAGATTTTTAGTCGTAAAAATATCTCACCACATTAACGAATTTTCTCTGGGATTGGAACAGATCTCGTACACATACCATTGCCTAGATAGAGAGTTGGCAACTGGCAGTTACAAGTCATGCTATTCTACATGCACTTGTTTTTTTATGACACAAATGTACCACAAATGTATAAAACTTGTAAAAAAAAAAACCAAAACAACAAAGGTCAAATCTAGTTAGTCACTATGTAAGTTTATCATAACCGGTAATAAAGGTGTGATTTACATAAACTTAACATTTACCCAATGTTGGTTTAGTTAATTCTCCTTTTTAAAGATGAGTTCTGGACATTACTTAGTTGTTTTCCTTTGTACATATTATGTCCACTGGCAACAGAGAAGTGTGTGTGCACACCTTGCTGCAGCAGTAGCATAATATGCTCACTTGTGATTATAATGTTGTTGGGGGGTCAGTATCATTGGCCTGGAGATTAAGCAAATGTGATGGTCACTTGAACCTTACTACCTATTTGCATTTAGGCTATCACATGCTTTAGTTATACACCCTCAGCCATCAACTTTCTGGCACAGTGCATTTTAATGTTTATAATGCACTGTAACCTCAAACCATTGTATGGATTTTCAGACTTAAAGAAGCCTGTGTATTTCAATGGGATTCACAAGCTGTTAAACCTTACCGGCACACTGTTTACCAATAGTAACATTGTGACAAATTATTTTGATATAAAACACAAACTAATACAAAAAATTCAAACAAACACTTGCAGTTGATAGACAAATGAACACTATTGTTTTAAGAGAAAAGTAATAAGTTCCAACATTTAGTATTTTTAAAAATACCTAAAAAATGCATTATTTTGGTAACAGTGTGACATTTTTCACTGTTTGTCCAAATTGATGCCTCTGATGCAGAACAAATTGCGTAAACCTAAAAACAACTGTTTGTGTTTCTTGAATGGTCCAAAGTTACTATTTGAATAATTATAACATCAATTACAGTAATTTGATGATTATTCAGGCTTTATAGGGTGTTTATTTGCCATTTTTACCAAAAATCATGTTTATTAATAGCTTTGTTTTACTGGTTCGAGTGTCCAAAATTGGGGAAAATAAGTTCATATCAGGAACTTTAGACTTTCAGCTTTAATTTTATACCTAATTGTTATCAAATACACTCAATTTCAAAATTGGATTTTTTCTCTCTGTCGTGGATTGGCCAATACTAACAAGCTTTCAATGAAATATCGCAAGGTTTACCACCACTTGAATTTTCGAAAATCTGCCGGCTGTCTTAACGGCTTCTTGTCGTCTGCTGCCCATTTAACCGTGAATGAAGGTAGGAACGCCACACTCGGCGGTGCCTGATTTGCCGCTACCCCTGGCTTACGCGCGCGTTGCTGTGGCGTTAACTGCGTTTACATGCAATCCTACACTGTGTCGTATTGGCGGGGAAGCGGGCGTACCTAGTAACTTGGCCAAAGAGTTATTATTCTAAGCTATAGTAATTATTATTCATAGTCGCCATCACATTCAATTCCTTTCAGAAATCGGCGTCTAATACGTGCGTGCACGCGGCTCGATTTAGAGGGGTTTTTACATGCACAAATGCAACTGTAATTGGCTCTGTGCATGCAGAATTTTTCCCTGTGCATTAAATTTTATTTTTCATCCATTTTGAGGGAAAACAAGGGTTGTGCATGTACATTTTATTTTCTAATCGACCCCTCGCGCTCGCGATTTGCTTGCGTGTAACGCGCATCTATGTATAATTTCCTTTACTCGTTGTCATGGTGCCTTGCTGGTTAGTCCCCATTGGCGCAAGGAATTAGGATGATAGTAATTGATCACTGCTCACCTCGGAATCTACGACTACGCTAAGAAGGGCGAAGCCCGAGGTGAGTTTAAATTTACTCACTATTTTCATTTTGTCTGCATTGACTCGTATGTACATTTTATCTACAGCACAAGTAGCAACTTAAAGTCTCTATAGCCCTTGTCTGGTGAAAGAAGGGTTTCCCATGTACACCGATGAACTATAAATTTCCCTGTTGACTGAGCTAGTATGTATAGTAGAATGTATGTGTTTTGATGTGCGTACATGGTAGCATCTGTGTGAGAGACTATAATCGATTCCGCGTTGATCGTTCGTCCCCCTGGAGTTTTGGACTATTCAATTAAGTCGGAGATGGAAAATGTAAGAATTCAAATGCACGTGCCACACCGGATTATGTTGGAGGACACTCCGATCATATCTCACCCAGCTGCCACTAAATACAATTTCATTCATTAAATGGAAACGCACATTGTATTTCAGGCCTTAACATTCTCACAATAACTAATTAACAGTTTCTCCTGCGCTCATGAATGGTCACCTCCGCAAGAATGGTCCGGGGTCACATATCAGTGGAATGAGTAAATTATAATTGTTTCGCACTGCAGGAGGCAAATTTAGGGCACTGAGAGGCATTTTGGATTTGTTGACATGAAAGAGGTTAAAAATATGTGATTGGGGTGAATATTCTGACTCTGAATAGGACGTTGCGCTGCGGTGGGTTTTCCACCCGCAGCCTATTCTACAGTATGTAAGACAACTAAAGCTTTGGAATACAATACACCAAGACCTCGCGCTGCGCACTCAAGGTCTGGTTCTAAAACGATAACTCTAGGCTGGACGGTTGAACGCTGATTAGTCAATCCATATTAACTGCATTAAACTACGTTCCCGTAAATGTGGCCAGCGTGGAACAACTGGTATGCACGTAGCAACGTGGTAATTTTGGGTGCATTTACACAGCTGGTCACGCGTTTTGAACTCACCTCCCAAAAAGGGGTGGTGCTGTTACGTTTTTTGGTTTCATGCTTTTGTTTTTGATTTATTTGTTCAAAAATAACACAAGCTATCCCAACAAATTTTAGTGTCCATTTTAAGCTGTATTACCCTAACGCGGCCGAGATGCAATGAGAGACAACGAAACGTGGTAACCGGTCGGAAAATGTTTCTCGTTGCATCTCGTCCGTCAACAACCTATTTTTTTTTGGCGCGCAAATACTACTCTTGGACCTCATTTCTCTTGGGCCATTTACCGGAAAATGACGCGATGTTCCTCGTTGCACCTGGAACGTCATTCCGGGAAATGATGGCGAGGCTTTTCACTGCATTTCGGACGTTTTGCCCCGCGAAGGCGCAATGCTTTTTCATCAGGCGTGTGACACTTGTAACAAATCCCACAGACATTTCGATTTCGATGGTGATAGTGCCACCATTTTGATAATCTTCTTTTTTTTAATTATGCATAAACGCATTCATGACGTACCCGGAGCATGATGTAGCGTAATAGCGCCACGCACCACTATGACGTAGCGTAATAGCCCACTCACGACTGGTGAAACTATAAGCTACAAATTCATGCATATCATTGTGCAGTACGCATCCTTATTTATTTTTTATTTATTTATTTATTTATTTATTTTATCCCTGTTCTCATTGCTTCGCACGCGATGTTCCTCGTTGCATCGGGACGGCTTTCCGGAAATGGTCGCGATGTTCCTCGTTGGCATCGGGCCGTCTTCCGGACAATGACGCTATGTGTCCTCGTTGCATCGGGCCGTCTTCCGGGAAAATGACGCTTTGTTCTTCGTTGCATCTGGGCCGTTATTGAACTTAACGCTACTTATATCCTGTCCAGGAAACTCCGAGATCAATGAACGCAAAATTTGGCTCTCGTTGCATCTGGTGCCGTTTTTTTTAAAAATAGATTGCACCTCTTGCATTTGGGCCGTCGGTCGGCAAACGACCCGTCCCGGGTAGGGTTAATATGCAAGCCTGCAAAGTTTCATTGGTCCTAGCTTATAGTGAGGTACAGATACAGCTATTTAAAGTTGGGAAGCCAGGGTGATTTTGTTTTAGTGCAGGAAGCGGCGCCACGGGAATCGCCGCCGCCTATAGAAACTCTATGGAATTTGTTAATTTATTAAAATTTTTGCAGAAATGTTATTTTTTTCATCAAATCTGGGTGTATTGCTATAAATTTGGTACTAAATGAAAGCCAACACATTCCACTTAAATTTTATGGATTCAAAGTTGATGTGTTGTTATTCTAATGGAACTTAATGGCCCATTTTGTATATGAGTAAGACGTTTTCCATATATCCACAATGTATGGAAATATAGGAAAACGCTACAAAACATTGATGAAGAACAGCAAAGACAATTTTGCTGTAACTTTTAATTAACTAACCTACCAAGGTCAAGATACATATCTGAAAGGAAAATTTGATGAGGAATTCAAAAAATGCAGTCTATAGTAGGTAGAGGGTAGAGCTAAAATTGTTTTTTAATTCAAAAATGGTGTTAAGTGGAGAAACAAACAGGTAGGGAAGTTTCAGAAAATTTTGAATTTAAACAAATAATTACAAAATAGTTGTTATTACATGTAGGTAAGAAAAGTTAAGTTTGTACTTCATATGAAAGGGTGATCATTATTATAGATAAGAATAGTTGATGAATGCCAAAAACATTGGTTTCATCAAATGCCATAGAACTATGGGAGAATCTTGATCTTGATGAAAGTGAGCCTCGTTGAGAAATTGACAAGTGTCTACAACAGGGATTTGTTTTTGGAACACCTTAAACCGTAAAAACGCTGTACATTAATGTAATACTTTACCCACACTCTGGTAGCATATTTTTTGCCAACAAATTAGTGAGGAATAAGAGATTCTAAATGACACCGAAAAAAATTGCATTTGCAGAGTTATAGTCTTTTTGTAGCAAAAAATAAATGTTTCACCCTGTATATTTTCAAGATCACCCTATTAATGAGATGCAATGCACATTTTAGGGATTCCTGTCAGAGCTTTGGCTTTCCAATTATATTACTTTTGTTTAATTTCAGTGATATGAAGTTTAAGTGAATATATGAGTTTGAACATCAATTGGTGACATACATGAATAATAAGTATGTAACGCAAAAGGGGGCGAGTTCATGACACATGACCAGCTCTATAAACGAGATACAGGCACGCTGAACGCTGTATGTATCCCAGGGTATGTATGCATCAGGTACGGTATCTAATTATACGCTGGCCACAATTCTTCTGCGGAAACTCAGACTGTAGGCCCAAGTCATTTGTAAACATTGTTCCCGGTGACCAAATGAGGAAAAGCATGAAAGCAAAAATTCTTTGGTAGATGAAAGATGTATCTTTTCACTTTTATATTAGGGTCTTAGGCGAAAATGTTTACAAAGGCATTTGTATCTGAAAGTGTGTGGAAATCGACCGTAAATTTTACCCTCTAAACTCGGGTTGTAATTAACCAACTTTGATGAGTAAGTGAATTTATGTAAATTAAAGTTGAAATTTTCATCTAAGTAAACCATTGTAACCTAAATGCTTCCAAACACCAAATTAAACTGTTTTCAAAGCTTTCAGTCAGCATGATTTATGTGATGTATTATTGTTTGTTCATTGTTTGGAAGGTGGGCATCATGGAGGCCTGGACCTTGGCATCATATTCAACACTGTGTCACTGAGTCTGGAAATAGGGATTTCCATTTTCATTTGAGGAATTTCTTTTTCTCAATGCTTAAATTTATTTACTGAACATATAAAATTTAAATGGAAGATCTAGGCATATTTTTTTAACCTCATAATTTTCTTTTTAAATATTAGACAAGGATATACACATCTGGGCATATCTGTTCACCTTATTTTGTTAAATATTTATGCCAGGGGATTTTTTGGCCAAAAAAAAATCACATTCCCCTTGATTAAATTATGAGAATTTTCCATTTAAAAAAAATTTTCATGTTCCCCCTCCCACAGCTCTCTCCTTGATGAAAATTTTCAATTTCATGTTCCCCTCTTGCTGTCCTTAATAAATTTGTTGTATTTCCCCCCTCAATCCCCTGTGTAAATAATGACCTCTCCCTTTACAGAATATTATTGACATGTATTACATGTAGTTCAAGTACCATTAGACAGCATCAGCCAGTGAATTGTTTAAATGACTTGTAACAAAGTCCCAAGAGGTTCCTAAGATGTCTTTACTGTCAACCATTCACATTCTTGACTGGCCCAGCAAATGCAAACAACCATAACACCATGCATTCCGGTATAAATAAACCTAGTTTTTGTGGGCCGCCAGCATAGCTGGCAGGACCACTTGGCAATCTGTTGTGCATTTGAATGTGTGTGGATGTGTGTGTGGATATCACTAAATTGTTTAGTTTTTAAAATTGACCTCAATTGAAAAGTTGAGTTTAATTGGAACCAAACTTGTGCCATGGGATCCCTCATTTGTTGATGAGTTCAAAGGTCATAGGCCAAGGTCAAAGGCAGGGGTCGATTTAGAAAATAAAATTTACATGCAGAACCCCTGATTTTTTCCACAAAATGGGCTGAAAAATACAAAATTTTACATGCACAGGGAAAATTCTGCATGCACAGAGCCAAAGTTACATGCATTTACAAGTGCATGTAAAACCCCTCTAAATCGAGCCCTGGTCAAAGGTTGTGAGGTCAAGTTGTAAGATAGGCTGGACGGCCCACAGCTTATATTCTTTGAATATAGCGAGCTCGAGTGCGAAAGCAGAGAACCGCGAAAATCTAGTTTAAGAGATTATATTATTTGATTGGTTTCCTTGACTTGAGTGATCCTCTACTGTTTTGCTGATGTCAACAGAACCTGATTTTCAGATACCTTCAAAATGTAAGTAAATGTTTTTATGAAGTAAACTAATGTAAGAATAATTTCGTACCAGGGATGGATATTAGTATTTAAAGGTGTGTGTTTACCCTGATTTACCCGGAAGTACATGTAGTATCGATTTTAATATCAAATGATAGGTTGTATTTTTCTCATTGTGATCCTGAAATTTGAGCCCTCAAATCCATTCATTCCCAAGATATATTTACAAAAAAAAACACTGAATTAATGGTTAACCATCAATATTAGCACAATATTGAATAGGGCTTTGCAGTATGCATTATTGCTTTTACCATCAAAATTTGCTTTATGCAATCCACTATTTTTCTATGAAGACATCAAAAGTACAAAACCAAACTTATATCACAATGATTGTTATAGTATATCAGACATCGTCTTTTGAAATGAGCAGGCGAGCGATAAAAAGCTCCTCTGGCACTTCTAAGGAGAGCGGTAGAGGAGCGGTTGAAAAAAATCCTCCAGCACAAGTAAGAGGAGTGATTTATATAGTATACTCAGCTATAAAATTTAAGTATGGTACAAGTATCTCTCGGGCTCTGGGCCTGTGACAGTGAATATCAAGACTACAGCAACCCATTAAACAGTAGTCTGAGTAGAAATATATCATTTATCACAAGTGTTGAATTTGTATAAAATTTACCATTAGCTCAAGTCAACAGGAAAATAGGCCTTAAGTCAAGGTTAATATTTCGTTGGAGACAGAGATCACCGCACCGATCACCCCATTCCATGAATAATAGGTTTGAAATCAGTATTTTATGGAATCTGCTGCACCTCGCACGTGTGAATCTGTGAAAGATGGTCTTAGCTGTCTTTCGGCATAGATCGCACCAAAAGTCTGTGACAAGCACACTGCCGTCAATAACTTCCTCCTTATAACCAATCTCCCCATAGCGTAAACTTATAGCATAAAACTTTTAAGCAACTTGTACGAAGATGGAAGAGGTCTTTTTCTGTACTCACGTAAACAAACTGAAGAAGCATGGCAAGTGTCAAAACAAATCCTAATAGTCTCCTAAAAATCAAAAAAACAAAAATGGTTACATCGTGCTTGTAGGTCACTTATTACATTGCTTAATATGGACTTGCCAGTAAGGTCACGCACGAACCGTATCTGTCTTTGTACTGCTTGGCACACGCGGTCAGGAATGCCTATTCAAGACATTATCAAGTTTTGTGGTCACAGATCCATTGTTTTTAAACGATGCGGAGGACGACAGATGTCATGACGGGTAAAGGAGCGCGATAAATCGCGCTCACATGAAGCACTTAAGGCGCGCATGAGCGCTCGATCAAACTCGCGCGCCTTAAAAGACAATGTCTGGTAATAGTGGCAAAACTTTTGCAATGTTAGAGAATTATCAGGTGTACGCGTCAAGGTAGCACCCTCTGTGTGGTCAATTTTAGTCTATTTTGTAGCTGGGCAACTATTGGCGTAGTTGGGTCTTAGAGCTGCTTTGGTCGTATCATTTGTATGGTATGTTAGGATACTATACTCGTTACAGACATGCAAAAATCTGATTTTTTAAGTATGTAATTGTTTTTGATTTTATGAGTTAGCAAATCACTGATAGTGCCTTTAAACCTGAAATTAAGACCTCATGGAAAATGTTAATGTTTGTTGATGTACAGGATCAAGAGTAACAAGTTGTGGCTCTACGATCAGGTGAATTTAAGAGTGGAAGGACACATCATTGTAAGTGAAATGGTTTCCTGATCAAAATAAACCAATGGGGTTTTGACAAGGTGACCCAGTTTTGTTGGTGCAATTTTCTTTGGCATCATAAGTCCTGGAATTATGAAATATTTTGACATAATTATTTAACCCCTGGGCACTGCCAACCTATGTTACAGGCTGTCTGAATTTGACTATTACAGGACACAACATGAATAACCCTGGAGTAATTATCAACGTTTTGTGTAAACTTCATGATAAGGATGGTAATATCAACATGCATTAAATTATGGTGCAAAAGTCCACCTTGGATAAAATGTAAATCTCTGAATGCCATCTGAACTTGTTATCGGTACCACTATGAAAACTTCGCTGAAGCTATGTGATATTTTGTTCCACCTGATCCGCCTAAATCTTTCAGTCTTGAAAACGTATGAGGCTTATCTGCAATGTTTGTTAGTTGTGTGTGAGGGCCGGGGGACTCAGGAATTACAAATAATTAATGAGCACTATATAGCGTGCCGTGTGTAAGAAATCCGATCGGAGTTCTTCAAACAGAGGTGGGCATGCAGTGACAGTCAAAATTTCAAAAGGTTGAATCTATGCATAATGGAAAGCCACAAGTTTATGACAACCAATGCAAGTTTCAAATATGGTACGAGTATAAAGATTAAACCTTCAGGATTGCCATACAAAATGTGGCGTAGATAAAATGTTTGAAAGATGAATTAGAAGGAAATAAGTTCGAAATATTACTTCAAACTGTTTTTTTTTTTTTTTTTTTTTTGTTTTTTTTTTTTTTTTTTTGTTTTTTTTTTTTTTTTTTTTTTTTTTTTTTTTTTTTTTTTTTTACGATCAAAGGCAAAAGAGGAAAAAAACTGGATTAGGAACGATGCCGTAAATCCTCTGAAACTTCACTCATAATTCCTGATTTTGACGCGGAAAGTAGCCATCAAGATAGAATGGTTTATTGCTACAAACCTATTCTGTTGATTGCACCTGTGGGGGAAATTATGCAATTCTAAACATGTAAATACAAATTTCCAATGATTCAACAGCCTGCGTGTTTCTCAAATATTCTGACGTCACGTAACATCATTTAATGAGCAACCCTCAATCGGCGAAATGTCCTACCAAGTTTCTAAGGGTGATACATTTTTCAATGGATGAGTCTGTACAAGAAGTTACAATCATTGTAAACTGAAAAGGTCTTGAATGGAAAAATCATCCTGAAATGTAAATACCCAGTACAATGAGGAATTACCTTTTTGCATCCTTGAATTCAAGACCCTGAAGAAAATACTACAATCAATCAAGACCCAAATCCAGATACAAGAAGTCAATCAGATTGAATTCAAGATGAATCCACCACGTTTATCTTGGGCAAGGGCTTAAGATTGTCAAAGAGATTAACTTTGCCTGGGTGCAACTCATATAATAGGCCGTTTGTTGCAGCTTTATAAGAACTCATTTGTAATATATGAGGATCTTGGTTGGATCTTGATTTAAAATGCTTTTCTGTTTGTTAAAATGCCTAATTTCAACTATTCACAGTGAGGTTTAAAATGTTAGCTGATTTTTCCCAATTCAAGACATAATCAGTTTAGTAATAAAGTGGCCTTTGACCTTAAACTGTTTTTGTTTTCCTGGGTAGAAAGGGAAGGGGTAGAAGGAAAAGAAGACTTGGACATCTTGGGTAGGATTCAAACCAGGGCACTCCAGTCCCGTGGACCAGGGATGGCCAGCCATGAGGGTGTCGCTGCCTGGCCAGTTGATTTCGGGTCCATGTGTGTGTTAGTACGAAGGACGTCATGATCCTCATGCATCTTTTTGGACTCAGTGCATTTTCTAGCCTCAGCTCAGTCAGTTTTGGGAGTGTTAGGGTTAATCTTTGATTTATTCGTGTAAATTAACAGTTAAGAATGTCATCAATGGACTACATCAGGCAAAAGAATGATAAACCATTCACAACAATATGACATACAAGTTAAACTTTGTCCTGTACTGCATTGAAAAATGTTATGACAGATGGTCATACTTTGATGATTCCACATTTTGTTATTCACCAAACAAGACGTGACAGTGTTTGTCATGCTGTTATCTTGTTTGCAGGGCTTTGGTGAATACATGAATCTGGTTACTAGATGCAGCAGAGAGTTCATAGAAGAAAAAAGACAAGGAAGCCATTAGGTAGGGACTGGTTTGGTTAGCTTATTAACTAAAGTAGCCGTCACAATTTCTTTCTGAAATGGGCATCTACATACGCGCGCGAGGTGCTGCATGTAAGCGCAGACTTGTATTTTCTTTACGCGTTGTCATGGTTCTGTTGGCGGGAATGCTGGCGAGTCTTGACGCAGAGAAAAGGAATTATGACAGCGAGTAAACCCCTAACATTTATTTTGACTAAAAAAATTGATCGGTATAGTGCGCCGTCACAATTCCTTTTCTGAAATAGGCGGTCCACATATGCGCACGTAGAGTTGCTGCAGGGAACGCGCATTCTATGTATTTCCTTTGCGGGTTGCTTCATGGTTTCTTTCTATACTCGTCCGGCCTGAACTAAGGAGTGATGTCATAGCCTTTCATGCCGACTGGTACGCTTGTTGATACGCTTCGGTTATGCGACGCAGTTTAAGACTGGTGAAGCCGTGACGCCACTCTTAGTCAGGCCGGACGAAGGATAGCAGGTATGCAGCCGTAGTCGTGATGCAGAGAAAAGGAATTATGACAATATAATAGGCATTGAAATAGGCATTAAAGAATGCAACTATTTAACATATCTCCCGAACCTCCCACGGACATGGAAAGGCAACCAAAAATGTAGACTTATGCGGGTTTTGCAATGAAAGGCACTCTACTGTAATGTGTTAATTTTCACTTACAATTACCCAAGCAAGACACTATAGGCAAAAAAATAACCATGAATGGTTATGAGTGGCTCTTGGAGTGGTAAGAGCTAAAAATTTAAGGAGCTTGTGGTGTTGCAGAATCAGCCTGGAGCATAATGTAGTTTACAAACTGAAAATCAGTTTGTCTGGAAATCAACAATACTGATTCAAAGTACTAGGAACTACATTGTAGCATCTCAATGGATATCTTGCTACTTCTCTTGCTAAGTACCTAAAAACGGTTTTAATAGTCCCAAATCTGAGCTGCTTCGATGGGACCTTCATCAATGAAATGAAACCATAATGGTTTTCCAAAAGACCACAAGTATTGATTGATCATCATGTCAGCAAAGACTGTTCATTTGATTTATTATGAAACCTTTTATAACTTGTTCAAGTCAGCTTCTTCCATAATTTAGAATGACTTTTGTTAGTGTTAATACAAGAAAATATTGACCTTGCCAAGAAAAATCTCGGCAGTCTTCAAACGTGCCTGGTATTGTGATCTAGGCTGGGAAATATCTAACGCCCCGCCAAAAATCCGAACGATGTTGAAATGGCATTCAACTGCTCAAACTTGCTTTGACAGCGCCAAGCCAGTGGATAAATCTCTCAATCTTCCACATCATGCATTATCAATGCATTACGGATGCAGGTCAATAAAGGCAAACACATTACGCGAACAACGCTCCTGGCATTTATTTTATAATTCACCGACATCCTTTTAATAAAGTAATTTATTAGCGTGCTGGATTTTGTATTTTGGGGGAGTATATATTCTGTTCATCCACCTCAAACCATCCAATGTTATGTTAATTATCAGTCACGTGTTAGAAAGTCAAGCATAACATGGTATCCTTATGTGCTTGGAGAAGTGCCATGTAATAGGGTTTGTTGCCCCAGACAGTCCAAAAAAACGCAAGGCACAGGACAATGTTATACAATGAAAAAGTTTGAATTTACCATGCTTTGTGGTTTGTTTGGAGTGGACCGATTGCTGGCGCAACGAATCCTGTTACGTGGTACTTCTTTGGCGAATTGGCTTGCTAGTTTTTTTCAATACCACAGAACTCAAATTTTTCCACAGGATGTTTCTGTGGCATGAAATTAAATAAAGTTTGGGAATTTTATATTGTGTCTAACCGATCACCCTAAAATCTGTTATGCCGATTACAGATTTTAAAATTTCAAAATCGGTATATTCCGATTCCAATTTTTCTGTGCAGGAAGACACATAGGGATCACTTTATCCACTGTTGTTGTCTGTTGTGAAAAAGGGTTAACATTTGCCTCTAATATTGGCATACTTCAATGGATTTAAACCAAACTTGAATCATAAATCAACATGGATCCCTCATTTGCTGATGAGGTCAAAGGTCACATGCCAAGGTCAAAGGTCACATGCCAAGGTCAAAGGTCAAAATCGGTAAAAAAAATGAGTTTTGCCGATACCGATCAGGTCATAATCGGCCCGATTTCAAAAATACCGATCTTTCAAAATTGTTAAATTAGTTTGTGCAGTCTAACCAATTAAGTGTCAGAGTAATTTCATTTGGTTTATCTATACAGATTTCCTTTCTGTATTCATATCTGTGTTAAAGGCTGACAAAATTTGTGATTTTTGTTTTTTCAGGTCGAATCATGCTGAAAGGAGACAACATCACATTAATACAGAACATACAACAAGCGGAAGATGAATAGCACCCAATAACTTCAACCCCCTTCTTTTTTAATGTCCTTTTTTATTGTTTGTCCCACAAAACTATCCTTCAGGCAAGTCTCGTCATTTGTGTATGCAAGAATATCTTTCAGATTGATAAGCACAAATGGGAAATTTGTTCGTCTTCACACAGGAGTTAATCTTCACACAGGAGAAAGTACTGCTTTCAGCTCAGTGTACAAACATGACTCGCACAGTTAATAAGCGTGAACTTTTGTGTACACTATTTTGTATATATTCACATATTTTAGGACAGAATATTTGGTACTCTTTAAACTGTCAGTATGGTTGTGTAGTGTAATTATGATATTTAAAGATTAAAAAGTAGGGAGTGCACATGACTGTAGTAATGGTTAGAATTAAGGGTAAAACTCAACTTCTGCCAAAGATCACAATTGAGCCTGGGAGAGACATCTGTAATTTATTTGCAAATTTCTTAATAGGATGAGCACATAGTGTGTTTTAAAGACCAAAGTTTTCTGTTTTCAAGGAAAATGGAAAAAATTTCACAGAATTCAGAGTTTAGAACACAAATTTGAGAAACCTCAATGTCTTAAAAAAAGATTTTTCCAGTTATGGCGCCGATTTTTTGCAGCAAGTAACATTTCAAAATTCATCCGACTACTAATTTAGTCTCAAAATGCATTAAACCCATATTTTTTTTTTTTTTTTTTTTAAAGCCCCCCCCCCCCCCCAAGATATGCCACTGACATCTGTGTTGACTGAACACTGAATTTTTTTGTTTTTTCAGGTCGAATCATGCTGAAAGGAGACAACATCACATTAATACAGAACATACAACAAGCGGAAGATGAATAGCACCCAATAACTTCAACCCCCTTCTTTTTTAATGTCCTTTTTATTGTTTGTCCCACAAAACTATCCTTCAGGCAAGTCTCGTCATTTGTGTATGCAAGAATATCTTTCAGATTGATAAGCACAAATGGGAAATTTGTTCGTCTTCACACAGGAGTTAATCTTCACACAGGAGAAAGTACTGCTTTCAGCTCAGTGTACAAACATGACTCGCACAGTTAATAAGCGTGAACTTTTGTGTACACTATTTTGTATATATTCACATATTTTAGGACAGAATATTTGGTACTCTTTAAACTGTCAGTATGGTTGTGTAGTGTAATTATGATATTTAAAGATTAAAAAGTAGGGAGTGCACATGACTGTAGTAATGGTTAGAATTAAGGGTAAAACTCAACTTCTGCCAAAGATCACAATTGAGCCTGGGAGAGACATCTGTAATTTATTTGCAAATTTCTTAATAGGATGAGCACATAGTGTTTTTTAAAGACCAAAGTTTTCTGTTTTCAAGGAAAATGGAAAAAATTTCACAGAATTCAGAGTTTAGAACACAAATTTGAGAAACCTCAATGTCTTAAAAAAAGATTTTTCCAGTTATGGCGCCGATTTTTTGCAGCAAGTAACATTTCAAAATTCATCCGACTACTAATTTAGTCTCAAAATGCATTAAACCCATATCTTCCGCCAAATGCAGCACTAAATGCATTTGCAAAGTGCTTATTTTGTCATTTCTAGATTAAATACATTGTGTTTTTAAGAAAATTGAAATGTTTCCTTAGAATCACATAAATTTCCAGCTTTTAATTAGAAAACTGAAAAGAACACTGAATTGGTGAAAGAGAAAACAGGAAACTTTGTTCTTTTAGGGTTTTTAAAGAAAGAACTGCTTCTGTTTGTCTATTGATATATATTTTGCAAGATACGACCAGGTTTACCTTTGGTGTCAACACAAATTTATGAAATAAATAAAAAAACTTTGCTAGTGTATTCATGTTTAAAATTTTATGAAATTACTTTGATCTTTTAAAAAATGTACATGTGATAATCAGGGGAGCTAAGAAAAAATAGGACCTTGCTTTGTTAACAGCTTGCTTAATAGGAGAGCAAAACTTGAAAACTGCATTGCCATACATTTTCCGTAGTTTCAGTGTAAAGGTGGATTTTATGATCTTTGCACCTTGATTTCGCTAGATACCGTCAAGGAAAGGTAATTTCCATTGATTAGGATGGTGGATTTTAAATTTAAGACCAAATGTTTGTTTCACGGTGCTCCATAGGCCACCAAGTTGTAAATATGCAAATTTATTCCATAGTAATTGAATTTTCACAAATTGGTAACACATACTGTACTTTGTCCAACAGTTAACATTTTCATATAATCTTAACTTTTGCAAATGGGGGCGGGGGGGGGGGGGGGGGGGGGGGGGGGGGTGTCAAGATTTAAAAAAAAAAATACCCCTTTGAAAGTGCAGTATGCCAAATGCTGGCAAAGTCTCTTAAATTAACAGGCAATTATGGTAAGGACATGAAGATGTGGAAAATCACTTTTGAAAGTAATCTTAGCTAAGTGGCACCTTGCTCTCTGTGACTGTTAAGTCCTTAAAAATACTGATGCAAGATACTACAGTGCTTTGTGAATCAAATGAAAGGATCGTATATTACAACAGTAAAGAGATTATTTGGCCACAAAGTGCAGTGAACAACCTACATGCTGATCTGCAGTGATCTTAATTAGCAAGATGAGAATGGCATCCTTTAAAATTCACAGGTACAGCAAATGCATTGTACTACTAATACCCCAAGTTTACCCAATTGTGTCAAATTAAGTCAACGTAACCAGCATTGCCTCTTAAGGGTTTTTTTGGGTCTTGCAGGGTTAATATTTGACAAATTGTGTTTATCATTTAATGTTTTAGCTTGAAATATAAGCTTTTGTTTGCTTCAAGTTTGACTCAAATCGGATATTCGGTTCCGTAGTTATGACAGTTTTAGTCAAAGGACATGAGCGAAAATGCATAACATTTCTTTTGTTTTTCTTATTAATTCTTATGTATTTTATTGTTTTATCGAGTCATTCTGAACACATCTTTGGCGAATTTCTGACACAAATGATTGTATTTTTTAATACAAAGTTATCAAAACCCTTGATAAATGTCTATTTTAATGTTTAATTCAAAGTCTATCTCAAAAATTAAAATAATTTGCAATAATTAATGGATTATTTAACATTAATTGAGCTTTTTTAAGAACCATGTGAACTTTGACGTGCGTTTTTGAACATTTCGTTTTTTGCAAAGTTCTCGCACACAAAACACATCTCAAAAAGTTTAAGAGGTATAGCCGTCAAATTTGGCTCAGAAGTTGTTGTAGAGCTCTTGTGAATAGACCTCAATGAAGGGGAACAGTTAATGGTAAGATGTTTTTTTTTCACAAAATGTAAAACAATTATTTTTTTTCTGGTTCAGACAAAAAAAAATAAGTTTACCCCCCTTAACAGTAAAATATAAGAATACTAGAGGTCTATGCACAAGATCTTGGTCATAGTATTCATTTGCAATTTGTTTCAGCATGATAACTGTCATACTTTTTGAGATAGAACGTTTTGCGTCGACCAATATGGTAAAATATGCAATCCAAGATGGCCGCCGTTTCCATGGCAACCGATCACACGACCAAACAAATTCCATTCTATTTTAAACCTTCAGCGTATGTGTGTTAAGGTTAAGCACTTTAAGATTTAACTTTATTTATATATGAAAAAAACATTTTTCCATTTTTGCTGTCCAAGACCCAAAAAACCCCTTAAGGGGTTTTTTTTTTGAGCGAGTTGGGAGTTCCTAATCATTACCATATTTCAATATGCAAAAAACTACTTGTAACATTTTGGCAGTCGAATCCATGCGTCTTTGAAATGTCCCACAATTGAAACACTGACCTCTACACATGGATAGCGGGTCCGAGTGTCACAACAGGAAGTTGCTTTTCTACCTTGGTAATATGGTGGGAAACAATGCATACACCTTGTCAAAGTTAAAGGAATTTTGTATAACAATAGAACATCTGTGTGGAATATGTGCACCAGCAGGTGTATGCATTGTTTCCCGCCATATTACCAAGTTAGAAAAGCAACTTCCTGTTGTGACACTCGGTGACCATTCAACTGTGTGGCAGCCCGCTATCTATGTGTAGAGGTCAGTGGATTGAAATGGCACAGGTTCCTCATGGTATTTGATGGCTGTTTTCTGAGTATATTTTGTCAAAATGCTGTGCTGAGTTTGTTCACATTCCCTTTTACAAAGCATTTTATTCAATTGTATAAGGCCAAAAAAAAAACAAGTTTGTCTCAGAAGAAATGTGAAAAATCGCAATGTGAAATGCGTTTTTTTTAAGAAAAATGCTAATGCGAAATGCGTTTTTTCTTTTAATGCAATTTTGGCCCACTTCAATTTCAATTTTTGGGCCGCTTCGTGGCAAAATCTTTTTTTCTGAAATTTTTGTGCAAAAAAAAATTTGAAGTGAGTTCAACTTTAAAAAAAAAATTATGCGGTCAAAAACCAATTTTAAACATAATACGCGCAGTCTTCTGAGACAAACTTGTTTTTTTTCTTGGCCTAAGAATTTTATCTGGTGTAATTAATTACTTGTCCTTGTTTGGGTCATTCTAACAAAATTGCAGAGTCATATGATGCCACAAAACCCACAGGAAAGGTAATTTATTTAAAAGAATTTTGGCCAATGGTAAGGATGGAGCCTCTAGAATTGGTGGCCTTTTAAGACCGTTTATTCAGCGAGACATTTGTACAGTACAGTTTAAGTGTGTAGTACATATTTGTGATAGATTGCGTAGCTGTATCAATGTATTGAAATGGTGTCCATGGCTTACTGTATTTTTGCACAACTGAGTGTGTAAACCATTTAGTGCAGTGAGCCTCTTGTTATACGAAATACAAAGTCCTTTCACTGGTAGACGCTTCATCTAGAAGCCTAAAGGATGCAAATGAGGTATTACAATTGATGTTGTGCAGTAGCGCTTGACGGAATAAATGGCAATACCACATTTGCATCCTTGGGACTTCTATATGAAACATCTACCCTTTTCTGCTCAAATAAGCAGTGTTAGTGGTGTTCTGAAAAATAGGAAAATAAAAATCTTTTGTACTTTAACAGAATGGTAAGGTTTACTTTATTCAAGTGTGCTAGTAGGAAAGTGCCCTGTCCATGGATTAGCAACTGTGTTGGAGGTGTTAGTGAACTTTGCACATAGACTGTATTCTGTATGGTTAGGCAAGTACTATGTTTGATCAAGGCATTCGAACCATGGATAATAGGGTGATGACATCAAAGTGACCACCATGTATGCAGACAGGAGTGAACAAAACATCGTACAGATGGGATACATCCATTCATGTAAACCTGGTAAATGTCCTTCGAAGTGACAATTAGTTGCTGTACAAAAAGAGCAATCAGGATTAATTCAAGTGTGGCCCATCTCACGACAATTTGAGTGAGTGTATCCTGCTTTTAAAGCAGCTTGTCTATCGTGTTCTACACTAATACGAGAGCCTGACATTTGTACACACTGACCATCAAGTACCGTGGGAAATAAACTTGCGGTTTTCACGCTAGATGCGATAGTGCATCGCCCTATTCACTACTTTGCTAATATTGATGGTTAACCATTAAAACGGTAGTTTTTGATCTCTATCTTGAGAAAGAAATGGATTTGAAAGCTGAAATTTCAGGACAACAGTGAGAAAAATACGGCCTTTTATCTGATGCCAAAATCGATACTCCTTTCAGGTAAATCAGGGGGGTCCCAAGATGATTGGAACAAGCACCTTTAAAGATACCGTGCATTTTTAGTAATAAATGAAACAAGGGCG